>JBBPBX010028300.1:11587-27204 GCA_038048925.1 Garcialebias charrua
GGAAGGGTAGTGCTGCCATCCATTGAAAATATTTTTTGGAGCTTATGTAGTAATTGCATGATACGTATCACGTAATTACGTGATACGTATATAGTAATTACTACATAATACCAAGTAATTACTACATACATATCACGTAATTACGTGATACGTATATAGTAATTACTACATAATATCACGTAATTACTACATACGTATCACGTAATTACGTGATATGTATATAGTAATTACGTGATACGTATCACGTACTTACTACATAAGCTCCAAAAAATATTTTCAATGGATGGCAGCACTACCCTTCCGTAGTAATGTGTCGCGACAACATTGCCTCATTTGTAGCGTTCACAAGTGGTGTCAGACAAGGTGCACGTCATGGCTAATGTGAATCAACTGAAAAACAAATGTAAATATCAACATCGAAGGGAAATTATTATTATTATTTTTACATTTGTGTAAACTTTGCAGGGCTGTTTGAAAAGAGCTGTGTGGGAGGACTCGATACATATATGAAATATAGTGGAGCTCCTTCCGCATGTGACTTTCACCACTCCATGAGATGAAATGGAAAAACCTGTTTCCAGAAGAGTTGGCTCCTAAGGACTCTCTGATGAGTGCTGAGACTGTTAAGAGCTGACCGGGGACATCAGTAAATACCACTCAGGCTCTCTCAGCTTAATAACACTCTATAATGTGTAAATAATAAGAGGTGATGTTCTTCTTTCCAGTGATGAAAGGCAGCTGTCAGTATTACCTTTATATCGTATATGTTTAAAACGGCATAGACAGTTTGTTTAAAGCTTTTGGCTTAAGAGAAATAAGAGAAAACAAAAAGATTAATTCTGTGTTTTATATCAACAGAAGGACTTTATGGTATCTATCCATTGTGAAGAAAAGCAGAAAATCATGGATAATGTGTTTGATTGACATAACTTTACCAATATGTTTCATGAACCAATAGACATATTTTAATAACACTTTCTGAAAGTAAATTTTGACTGTACATCAGTAACTGATTAACATTGGGTGTCAACCTGGTTCAAGATGTGCACCACAACTAATCAAGCTTAGCAGACTCACAAACTGAAAACAATGCTGTCATTTTATAAGTACTGAGCTTTAACTTGGTGTGGTTGTAGCTGAGAGTCAATCCTAACCTTACTACAAGCACACGTTGTGCACAATGTTTGCCTAATACCCTGATGCATGCTCAATAATCCAGGTAGAAAAATCTAAAAAAGCTAAGTCTGGTCCTCTGGACATTCAAAAAAATGAATAGCAAACAACCATCAGGGTGCTAACGATCCATCGTTAGGCTGATGGTCCTCCTTGATCATGTGAGCAGCTGGTTTCAGGCTGTCATGGTTGATCCACTGTGAGAGGGTGCTATTTATAAGACTGAGCTGAATACAGCATCTCAGACTGAGGAGGTCTTTCGGACGAAAGACGAAACGTTTCTACAGTTGTTGTTTTTTTTTTGTTTTTGTTTTTTGCTTTGTTTTGTTTTTTTGAATGTCCAGAGGACCAGACTTAGCTTTTTTAGAGTTTGCTTAATAATTTGGCAATAAATGTTTGGGTCAACTCTGTTGGTTTTTTAGCAAAATATCTTATAAACCACTAGACAGAGTGTGACAAAGTTTTCACAAAGTAATCAGTAAACCTGCACTATTTTAACCTCTGGAGTTAATTCAATTGTAGTTTTTTACTGCAGCTAATCAACATCGCTGGTAAATAAATGGCTATAACTCAGTCAATAGAACCATCCATCCATCCATCCATTATCGTTATCCGCTTCTTCCTTTTCAGGATGTGAGGGTCACTGGTACGCATGTCCAGCTAGCAGGGGACACCCTGGACAGGTGTTCAGTCCATCACAGGACCACATAGAGACAAACAAACAACCATTCACTCTCTCACTCACATCTAGGGACAGTTTAGAGTTACCAATCAGTCTAACATGCATGTTTTTGTGTACCTGGAGAAAACCCACGCACGCATGGAGAGAACATGCAAACTCCACCCAGAAAGGTCCCAGGCCGAGATTTAGTATGGCAACCTTCTCGCAGAGAGACAACAGCTCTACCACCGTACCGCCGCAACTGAACCCATATTAAACAAGAATTTGGTGTGGGACTATCTGAAAGTCCTCCCAACACATATGGGTTTTTGGATTCAAAGACAGCCAGAGACAAGAGTGCAAAAAACAAGAACAGTTTTTATTAATTTACTGCTGGTAGCTGGAGAGATGGGTCAGGGTCCAGGTGGGAGTCCACTCTTCTAAAACAGTCAGGGTCGTTACCGTGGTCAGAAAGGCAGACAATATCCAAAGAGGGGCAGGCAAGGCAAAGAATCCGTAGTGCAGGCGTGAGGTCAAAACTAGGAAAGGTAATCCAGTCTGTGGCATGAAACAGGAAACTATGATGGCTTCAAAATCAGGGACCATGAGAGGTGTAATAATTCAGCACTGGTGGAGAGTGAGAATGCAGCTTTTAAAGGGTGCAGAGCAGGTGAACTAGCTGGCTGAACAGGTGAGAGGAATCATTGCTGATTGCTGGGGGGCGTGGCATGGAGTGCAATCTTGAGCTGGAGGATGGGTGATAGGCATAACAAAGCAGGGGAAGATAAACTATTGCCTCTTTTCCACCGCTCGGCTCGGCTCGGGTTGGATCGGCTCAGGTCGGCTCAGTTCGGGTCGGGTCACATCTATGTTCTGTTTCCACAGCTTTTTTGTACCCCTTCTGTGGGCGGGGTCCAGAATCCTACTCGTCCAGAAACTGTTTTTTTTTTTAAACAACACAGTGTGATCACAACATGTTCATATACTAAATGTATCCTGTTGGAGTTATTTGAAATAAAATTCAATGTTTTATAGACATAAATGTGTCAAGCTACCACCATTAATTTTCTCCCTTCTACTTTGTATCACATATTATCAATTCTATCAAAAACCACATAGCTGATATTTTTCAAAAAAATCTAGTGTGATCACAACATGTTCATATACGAAATGTATCCTGTTGGAGTTATTTGAAATAAAATTCAATGTTTTATAGACATAAATGTGTCAAGCTACCACCATTAATTTTCTCCCTTGTACTTTGTATCACATATTATCAATTCTATCAAAAACCACATAGCTGATATTTTTCAAAAAAATCTAGTGTGATCACAACATGTTCATATACGAAATGTATCCTGTTGGAGTTATTTGAAATAAAATTCAATGTTTTATAGACATAAATGTGTCAAGCTACCACCATTAATTTTCTCCCTTGTACTTTGTATCACATATTATCAATTCTATCAAAAACCACATAGCTGATATTTTTCAAAAAAATCTAGTGTGATCACAACATGTTCATATACGAAATGTATCCTGTTGGAGTTATTTGAAATAAAATTCGAATTTTTATAATTTATTTTCGTTGTGCAAGCACAGGTTTTGGAAAAAGTCAAAGCGAAACTACTTTAAATGCAGCATATTTGACCACTACGTGACAATATTAAAGCGTGGTTAAGCTCAGGAGCCCTCGTACTATAAAGTCAGCTATGAAATATATTTTATATCTGTTCATTGAGCTACATTTAAAGACATAAAGCCGCCCGCGCGCCGCGTGTTGCTCGTGGCGAACCTATTTTTTTTAAATCCTGCAGTTTTGAGCAGTACGTGATTTTATTAAGGACACGTTCAGCTGAAGACCCATCTTTGCTATAAATTTAAAAAATAATAATTGTTTTTACCGTGTTTATCATGTAAAGTCCTGCAGTGATCGCGTCCCTCGCTTCCGTGAAAACTGCTCGAGTCTCCTCCTTCCTACTTCCAGAGCGGGTCAGCTCGCCTCAGTACCCCTATGAAACCAGCCCGAAAATCTCAGGAAATCTCGCGCGGCTCAGCACGGAATATCCGGTGGAAAAGGATGAAAGGGGGTCTCTGCGACGCACATATGACGTAACATCCGACCCGAGCCGACCGGTGGAAAAGGGCCATATGACAAAAGGGGCTGAAAACAATAACAGGTGGTCAACGGGGCCGCTGATCATGACATAGCCCCCCCTTTAAGGTCCGGCATCCTGACGGACCACTAGAAAAAATAAACAGCAAGAACAGGGTGGGTGGAGGGTGTCTTTGAGGAGGGCCTGAAACGGATTGACAACCAGAAGGGCTGTATAGAGTTGTTCCAGTTCTCCGGTGGGCGACCATGAGGTCCTCCGGCAAGTCGCAATGCAAAGGATGAAAGGCCGGGTGACCCTCCAATACATAGCGATGGGGCCAGCTCAGCAGCAGGTAATGCAGGTGTGGAGGTTTGTGGAGCTTCCTCAGCAACAGCCGACGTGGAGAGCTTTGGGGCCACAGCAGCAGACGTGGAGAGCTGTGGGGCCGCAGCAGCCGACGTGGAGAGCTGTGGGGCCGCAGCAGCAGACGTGGAGAGCTGTGGGGCCGCAGCAGCAGACGTGGAGAGCTGTGGGGCCGCAGCAGCAGACGTGGAGAGCTGTGGGGCCGCAGCAGCAGACGTGGAGAGCTGTGGGGCCGCAGCAGCAGACGTGGAGAGCTGTGGGGCCGCAGCAGCAGACGTGGAGAGCTGTGGGGCCGCAGCAGCAGACGTGGAGAGCTGTGGGGCCGCAGCAGCAGACGTGGAGAGCTGTGGGGCCGCAGCAGCAGACGTGGAGAGCTGTGGGGCCGCAGCAGCAGACGTGGAGAGCTGTGGGGCCGCAGCAGCAGACGTGGAGAGCTGTGGGGCCACAGCAGCAGATGTGGAGAGCTGTGGGGCCGCAGCAGCAGATGTGGAGAGCTGTGGGGCCGCAGCAGCAGACGCGGAGAGCTGTGGGGCCGCAGCAGCAGACGATGGGGTCAGAACTGCAGCAGGCGTGAAAATCATGGAGTTTGCAGCTGAGGCTGGACCTGCTTCAGGCAAGGAGCAAGGAAAAGTCTCTGGGGTGGGTATAGAAAACTTGGCCCAGAGCATGGTTTTTACTAGCTGCATATGAAGGTCCAGCTTAGTCAAGGAGCCCTCAAGCCCGGAAAGCCACTCCTGTTCTGACTTTGAATCCATTTTGGCTGAATTATTCTGCCGATCTTTAAATGAGAAGCCGATTTTATTTACCGATTTTATCTGCCTCAGCAAAGGTTGGAAAATCCTGAAAATTTAGGGTGCATTTTGACCTTTTGACACCTGAAAATCGGTATCGGCCAAAATCGGAATCGGCAGGTCAGACTTTCTAAAAATCGGTAATCGGTGATCGGCCAGAAAATTGAAATCGGTGCACCCCTACTCCATAATGTAACGTTCCACTGTTTTAGTTTACAAGTTTTTTATTTTTACTACAAGTGGAAAGCCATGGCCTTTGAGGCACAATGTGTTTATGTTTACAGATTTACTACAAACTTTATTTGCACGTTGCACTAAATGCACTATTACAGAATGTTCGTATTGATTTTTTGTTATTTAATACTGTTTTAAGTTATTAAGCAGGACAGAGGTCTGTTTAAGAAAGATACATAATTTTCAAAAGATATGTTTGTTTCTGGCAATTCTATTTGCACTAAAAATAAATGGTTAATTGTGTAATAATTTGTTTATACATATTTTTATAATTCAAAAACACGTATCCAAATGAATTCAGGTTGATTTCAAAGTGAGGAGGGGCAGGCAGGGTGTTTTGTGTGTGTGTGTGTGGGGGGGGTTAAATGGGGTGACCAGCCCTGCCGAGAGGTGTCCCTTATTTATTTATCAAGGAGTTGGCAACCCTATTTTCAATGGGCATATATGCAGTTAAGACAGGTAGCTTAGTGCACCCCTAGTTTTTCAACATTAACAATATAATATAATCTAGTCTAAAAAAATGATTTTTGTGGGGGAGGTGGGGTTGTATACAATAGTATGTGTGGTGCGGCCTAAGCATTTGTCTTTGTTGTTGCTTTTTCTTACGCTACTTTTACTTTTATACTTTTAAGTAGTTTTTGAAACCAGTACTTTTTTACTTTTACTTGAGTAAAAAGCTAGAGTTGATACTTCTACTTCTACAGAAGTAATTTTAAATCCCAGTATCTATACTTCTACTTGAGTAATGAATGTGAATACTTTTGACACCACTGTCAGAAAGGCAGACAATATCCAAAGAGGGGCAGGCAAGGCAAAGAATCCGTAGTGCAGGCGTGAGGTCAAAACTAGGAAAGGTAATCCAGTCTGTGGCATGAAACAGGAAACTATGATGGCTTCAAAATCAGGGACCATGAGAGGTGTAATAATTCAGCACTGGTGGAGAGTGAGAATGCAGCTTTTAAAGGGTGCAGAGCAGGTGAACTAGCTGGCTGAACAGGTGAGAGGAATCATTGCTGATTGCTGGGGGGCGTGGCATGGAGTGCAGTCTTGAGCTGGAGGATGGGTGATAGGCATAACAAAGCAGGGGAAGATAAACTATGACAAAAGGGGCTGAAAACAATAACAGGTGGTCAACGGGGCCGCTGATCATGACAGTCCTGGAGTTAAACATTTTGCACATATTGTTAACAATTTATCATAAACTTCTGCAGGCAACATACATTTCTTCAACGAATGCTACTTTGTAATAAAGTAAGATAGAAGCTTGAAGATCTGGACATGTCTGCATGCGTCTATGTAAAATATGAACAGCAAGTGATGCGGTGACTGGCACTGTCATCTCAAAGCACTTAAGTCCCAGTTCAGCTCATGTTTTAAAAATTGTTTTCCTCACAATTCAAAAATGTGCATGTTAGGTTTACTGGTGACTAAATTGATTTTAGAAGTGGGTTTATTCAGGTTGTCTGACTTGCATAGCTCTGTTTTGTCTTGGCATCTTGTTCCGGTCGAATTCTTCCTCTTGTCAAATAGCAGCTGTGATGGATTTCATCATCCTTACAAACCTGAACCTAACTGAAACGGTTATAGAGAATGAACAAATTAACAATTTGTTAACTAAGAAACTCTGAAGCCCCAAAGACGACAGCGCTGAAACAGTAACACTGATACATGGAGATCAGTGTATCTAATTTAGCATAATCCTATGTGGCACACAAACTCCAAAGGATTTTATTTTCACTGTCAGTATGTCCTGAAGCTAAGCTATGTCACACTTTATGATAGCTACCAATCCCACACATCCTCGGATGGTGGTCCCTCTGTACAAGTGAGAGAAAAGCATTTCTGTGTGAAATTGATACTCGGGCAGTTTTACCTCACTGAATCACAAAACAGCTGCCAATAGCAATCATTACACCAGCTCAGAGTGCATGTACCGGTAGTGTGCATGTTGGATAGTATAATACACAGCACATGTGTGGGTGGGAGAGGTGCAATGCAAAAGAGGGCAGAGAGACAACAGTCATGATGGCTTTGATTAGTACACATCAACATTGATTATTTCAGACATATTCCTTCATGTGAAAAAACACAAGCTAGAAATCTGATGAGTCTGTGAATGTGCAAACAGCTGGATTGCTTTTTCTTATTTAAAAATTGTAACATAAAAGCTGGTGTTATCCTTTTTTGTGCTAATTTTTTGTGTATTTTGACCATCTTTGCAGGGCCATGCAATGCCAATTGTGGTTGGTTTTATTGTAGTGGTTACAGTGTACATGCATACACACATGCACATTTTTGTGAGCAAAACCTGGTATCAACCAAAATAATGAGCAAGTTAAAAAAAGGCTTTGAAAAAAGCTGGGTATCGATGCGCCACAAACGGAGGAAAGTATGCACATACTTGTAAGACGTGAGGGATTTTAACAACTGTTTCTTTTTGTTTACTCTGTTGTGTCCAAAAATGTACTGACATATACTCGTATGTGTTTACAACTATAAATATATGAACACTTTAAACTGCATTGTGTTGTTTGCTGCATTATGCTCATTTTCTAAAGTAGCTTTCTTCCTAAACTTGTGTGATATCCCTGAGGTTGCGGGTCTAGATGCAGTTCACAGTAGGCACTGCCTGAATGGGTTCCTCTCTAATGCACATGCCGGGAATAGTCCAATTTGAGGTATTTTAGACCTTTGGAAGTTTTTGTCATGGCTGATTACGCTGTTTTATTGGATCATCTTGAGCTTTGCATGTGTACTTTGGGGTAAGCATTAAGTTACTTAAGGAGCACTCTTACTAACAGATCATTGCCAATTATAGAAGAAAACACCCTCTCTCTAAATTTGCTCTTATCACTTTCAGGCCTGGTTTTCTTCTGTCTCAGCATGCACTCTCACAGCTGTGTCATTTGCAGATTTCTTTAACTACTTGGAGTACTTTCACTCTAACTTCAGAGAAACACATCTTAGTGGCCTGGCATCTTGCAGCACAGATTATTACTAGAGCTTTTTGTACTGCCGCTATAGTGGCCATCAATTTAACAACACAATTTTCCTTTGCCTTTGATCTATCAGTTCAGTCACGACTTAATTTAGAGAAATTTCATTTGAAATAGACATGCTTTGAATTTACTAATGGTCTTATGTACCGCACTGTTTCAAAACCTAACACTGCAGGTGTGAACAAGCTCTACAAGAATAAATATATTTCAGTGAGCTAGTCTTATATTAGTTTTCAGTGTGTAAAATGATTTAAAATGTGTTGTTTTTTATAAATCACACTCATGCCTGAAGATAAAACTGCAGCAATAATCTTATAAAAGGCAATGTTTTAAAGTTGGTGTACTTTCTGCTAGTCAAATTATACTTATTTTCTAAATAAACAACTGTGTACATTACATATGTTGTCTTTCAACTAGGGCTGGGCGATATGAGGAAAATATTATATCGCGATATTTTTTGGCTATATCACGATACACGATATATATCGCGATATCTCCAAAATCAATGAAAAAATGATTCAAAATTGATTAAAAAATGTCAACACTAAATTTGAACAAACTTAAATATTTTATTTTAACCATCAATTGCACACATAAATAAAAAGTACTTCAAGCAAAAAGGAAGAATACATAATTTAAACTTAAAAAGGTGCTCTTGTGCTTTTAACATTAAAAAAATATTAAATCAAAACAATTAAGGCCTTTAAAATACAAAAACAAAAGTGTAAACAGTGGCCATAAAATTTACTGACCCAGAACAGTCACAGGTAACAACTCTCAACTATTTGCATGTGCTAGTAATTTTTAACAACAAACCACAAAATGTGCACAAGTTTCAAACTGTGCCAAGTTCAGGCAATGTCTGCAAAACCTCTGAACAAGAACAGATTTATCACAGTACTGCAGTAAATGTGAGCCTCTGTGTACTGTATCCGGTTTTATTGTGAAAGGGTCAGGGGTTGTTTCCGGATTCACGAAGACGTTCTCTAAAGTTGCTCTACAAAGTGTCGCATTGAATCCTTGTGTAAAACACGACAGCCTCCACTCAGAAACGTGAACCGAGAGGTGGAGACATTATTAAATCAGCTGTATCGCTAAAGACACGGTCAGTCTCAGCTGTGGAAGAAGACGGCTAACGCGTTAGCCATCTTGTTAGCCGCTAAGGACCGTGTCTTTAGCGATAATGATAAAATGCTGATTTATTAATGTCTCCACCTCTCTATGCGGTGCACGCATGACTAAGCTCAGACCCGTGGTTTGTTTTAAGGAAGCAGCAGCTGTAAAAACACTTGGTTCTGCCGTTCATGCTCCACTCCGCTGTTTAAATGGTGAAAAAGATTCGTAGTTCAGACCTTTCTTCGGGACTATTTTCAGCATCGTCTACAAAAACATTTTTTATGCCCTCATCTGACAATTTAATCCAAACTAGCTCAGAACATTGTTTTCCCCCCTCAGCAGCGTGCAGCGCTCTTCATATCTGCCGTGTTTACATGTTGTGCTGAAAGTCTCGCGCGCGGCTCCTGCAGCCTGCAGGAAGGAGGGGGGCGAGTGGGGGCCCGCGCGACAGCAGGAGGATCCTCGATATACACGATATAGCCCTTTTAACCATCGTACATTTAAAATATCGCGATACATCGAGTATATTCGATATATCGCCCACCCCTACTTTCAACAAAACAAAATATAAAAGAAAGAAAGAAAGAAAGAAAGAAAGAAAGAAAGAAAGAAAGAAAGAAAGAAAGAAAGAAAGAAAGAAAGAAAGAAAGAAAGAAAGAAAGAAAGAAAGAAAGAAAGAAAGAAAGAAAGAAAAGAAAAGAAACAAAAATGTCCAGATGACCTGATTGAACATTGTTGGATTTTTTTACATGGACTATTGAGCATGAACTTTGATGTCTTGAACCACTGTGGCTGTCTGCCTGGGGGGAGTCGACGGGGGAGAGGGCTATCTCATCACCAGAAAACTGGTTAGTCCACTATGGGAGTGTACTTCTTGGTGGGGAAACAGTTTGTTTATGACTTTGGATGGAGGGCGAAACGTCTCTCAACAAAAAAAATAAAAAAATAAAAAAAACATCTAGACAACCTGACTGAACATTGATGGATTTTTTTTACCTGGATTATTGCGCATAGACCTTGATTTTCTAAATAAATGTATACATCTTTAGTCCATAGTGGCATTTCAAAAGCTTGTGATTCTTTGTGGATTCTCAAACGTTGCTCATGCAACTGCTCTTCAGTCGTCATATGTAAAATAAAAATTAAAACCAATCAAACATTTGTTGCCAAGCCACACCTCTGCAGCCAAACTCACGGCTGCAGAAACTGGAAGACGCTAACTCGGTTTTATTTTTGTGAGTGTAAGATGTGAACAGGTGTTATCCTTACACAACCTCAATTACTTATTCAAGACTAGTTCAAATCAAGAAAGTAATTATGTATTTATTCACGGATTCTCTTCTTTTTGGGTTAAACATAACTTGTGTGACCAGATGAGATGTATAAGTGACCATGAGACGTTAATTATATTTGACCCATCAAGGAAATGGAGTCATTTATTAACAGATCATTAAATTAACATCATTATGTACATTTTGATTGACTGATTTCAATTTCCAGCAAAATAGACATCAAACAGATGAAAATCACACGTCCGTAATTTCTACTAATCTACGTGTATTTAAGGAACAAAAGAATAAAGTTATGAGATTGTAATTAACTTATATCTGAAGGTACCGTACTTTAGCTTAGTTTACTGGCAAGATTGGAGAAGGAGGAAAAGAGAGAGGGGAAGTTATCTTGAGTGGATGAGTGAAGTTCAACCAGGAATGGCCCGCTCTCCAGGCGACGTCAGCTAAATGCCGGTACACTTTGGTAAACAATCAGCAACTCATTACCTTTAAGACGATCAGTCTCGGTTCTGGCAAGAGAGGTCACCAGCCTTTCAGACGTAAAGAGTCCTTGCAGGTCCAGTTACGTCAGAACCGGTTCTTGTTAACTTTTTCAGCGTCTCCAGCGTCCGCGTCAATTGGACCGAAGTAACGGACAGTTCCGGTTGTGGTTTCGAAAATAAATTATTCCTCATAAGGAATTTTTATTCAAAGGTTTTGGAGCTTTGCAACTCGGTCAGAAGTACAACAGCGTGTTGTAAGTCCTAGCTGAAAAACGAGGCCTTTGATTCATGGCCAGCGTTTGCAGCTTCAAGAAAGTCTCATCTCAACTTTCCAACCAACTGAACAGTTCGAGGAAGTCAGAGCTTATAAAGAGAGCTTGACTTCCTGTGACTTGCTCCTTGCCGATTGGTTAGCAACCAGGAAGTAGGATGAGATTAGTCGAGGTCAGAAGGAGGTTATGAAGGAGTAGGGGGAAAAGTGAAATATAACACAGACGCCAGCTTTTATGATTAAACTGATTAAACTGTCTCAACACTTTTAAACAAATACTGAAAGATCATTTTGACATGTCACTTGGAATTAACAGAGTCACTTTAAGTATCAACATAATGAGATTAATAATGAACAATACGGTAACAGAAGGTTATTATTTGATTATTTGAATTAGAACAAAAATAAAAGAGTCTCTTGGTGAGATAATTTGTGTCCTGGATTCAAATTAATGGAATAAACAGTGTCCATGTCCTCTCTTGAAGGTTTTCCAAGAAAGAGGTGTCTTACTGACAGTTTCAGAGAAACAAGGTGTACCACTCTATGAGCTAAAACAGAGAAAGAGCGCAGATTATAGTTTCAACATAAATGTCATTCTTTCTTTCCTGTTTTTCAGAACAAGAGCTTGAAAAACAAGCTTCTCTCTGGGAACAAACTTTGCGACACCTATGCTGAAGAGGTAAGTATTTTTAATTAGAGTGCCCTGTCTTATCACAGGTGTAATGGTTTCTTAGATCCGGCCAATTGTTTGTTGATCCCTGAATTAGTCCTGTTGGAAGACAATGTGCACAGCTTGTTTTCTTGTGAGCAAGCAATTCAGCAAGATAAAACAAAGCATGTGACCCCTTAAAAAACAAGTGAATATGTTCAGCTGTGAGGAAAAAAGTAATTTGAGAAAATCACCAAATTTATTAGCTTTGCTTGGGTATTTGAACAAGCAAACATTTGGTGCTTTGTGAAGGATCTGTCATTTATTAAGAACAATGTAGAAATAATCCCATTCTGTGAAAAAAACACTGACTTAAAAACAGGTACCACTTTACAATAAGGCTCCCTTATAGATGGCTAATACAGTACATTGTTTATAGATATGTTATTAATTCCTCTATAAACACTATACATCATTAATAACTGCTTATTATGCATTAATTAAAGGCAACATAGACAAAACTGACCAGTTTCTTGTCAAATAGTGAGCCAAATTTGTTTTCCTGTATATTTAATCCAAAGTTATGTTAAACATTCACACTAACTTACTAACTTGTAAGTACAATAAGCATGTGTAAACCTATTTTTTAAAACATACACTATTGTACTTTATCATGGCATTATAAGTATCTAGAACTAATATTATATCCTAAAAAATGGGTTTACAAATGCTTATTGTTCTTACAAGTTAGTAAGTTAGTGTGAAATGATTAATATAACAACTCTAGATGAAATATATAGATGAACAGATTTGGCTCACTATGTGACACGAAACTGGTTGGTTTTGTCTCTGTAACCTTTAATTAACGCATAATAACAATTATGTAGTATGAATTATAAAGCGTTCATAGAGGAATTATTAACATATCTATAAAATATGTATTAGCCATCAATAAGGGGAGCATTATTGTAAAGTGGTTTCCCAAAAAAATAAAAATAAAATAGTAACACATTTTTACCCAAGGCGTCCCAATAGTAGTATTTTTTGTTGTTGTTTTGTTTTTTTTGTTTTTTTGCCGGTAGTATCAACTGATACCGAGTAGTTAAAACTTAAACGTTACACAACATTTCTTGATTTAGGAACACTGGAAACATTCTACTGTCAACATCACCTGTGTTTACCTTAAAACATATTTAAACTTTATGAACATATTTTTTTGTCCCCACTTACCAGCCAGTGGAAGAGGAAATGACATTGCTACTGATGAATGTAGTATCAAGCTGAAGTATTGGGTGTTTTTATGAGTAAAACTATGGTTACTAGAAGTTATTAATAATGGGGCACCACTATTTATTTTTACTAAATGTCCTTCTGGTGAGATCCTCTCAATCTTTTTTTTATTTTTTTAAGTTTATCAGTTCTCGAAACTGTATCTTCATGGTACACATCCCGTACAGGTCAAAGGTGAACAATTGTTCTGTTTCTTGACATTCTGCAGCTAAAACACTTCTTAATCTTTCTAATGTGATTTACTTTGAATTTGAACTTGCACTTGGGTCAGATTGACCTTTGTTGGAAATCTGTGCCAAACATACATTTTCCTGTAGAATAATGTAAAACACTTTGAAATAATATTGACGCATGTCGTGCGTGTATCTCAGTGTCTACAAGGTTTTTGTAAGAAGTTCTCATGCAGTGCTATATCCTTTCCCTTCTTGTTCTTCTTCTTTTTCCCCTCTGTCAGTTCAAACTAGGTTATACAGACAAGCACACACACCTGCTTGATTTTGGCAGTTCGGTGACTTTCAGAGAATCCTGTACTTAATAGTAATCCTTTTGATGGCTGTGCAGAGCAATCTGAGGGGCATGGTTGTAGTGAGAGTAGCTTTGAGTGAATTTCATCTGTGTCATTTTTTGCTGTCACTTTTCATCTTTTTCTGCTTCAACTCTGCTGTCAGGTGTTACAGTCAGCCCCGTCCACCTGGTTCACATCCTCATTGAAGCCTTGAGCTCTTCTTTTACTTTTACCAGCCTGCTGACCAAAGCCAATGCTGCAATTTGGCCATGAAGTGTCGTGCAAGGCTGAAGGT
This sequence comes from Garcialebias charrua, assembly GCA_038048925.1. Taxonomy (NCBI): domain Eukaryota; kingdom Metazoa; phylum Chordata; class Actinopteri; order Cyprinodontiformes; family Rivulidae; genus Garcialebias; species Garcialebias charrua. The sequence goes on from JBBPBX010028300.1 coordinate 25,805, forward strand.
CTGGCAAGCATCTGGATGACATGCTCAAATCGGGGCAGATACTGCTGTGTAATTGTGAATTTTATAGTCATGCAGTCGTTCAGTTGAGGGCCTAAACCTTTTACTGCGTCCAAGTCGAGATATGTTGAACGTTTAAAGGCTGCGAGAAAATACAAGAGAGTACGCTGACAAGGTAATAAATACACCATTTAATCAGTGAATGTGACTTGTTGAACCGGTCTTAGATGAAATGCAGCTTGGCCTGTATTAGTACAGAAACTATTTATTAATTGCCTTTAAAATATTTGCTTTTTATTATTATTATTATTATTATTAACTACAGACTTGAGTAATCCAAAAAGGTTAAGTCAGGTCCTCTGGACAGTTTCGTTTGTTGAAATGTTTCATCTTTCATCCAAAAGACTTCATCAGTCCAAGACGAACATTTCAACAAAAAGAAACTGTCCAGAGGATCTGACTTAACTTTGTTGGATTTTTCTACCTGGATTATTGAGCATGAATCAGGAGACTTGAACAATATTTCTGCTCACCTATTAGTTAGTGACACATGTACAAGTTTCAATTTATTTTATCTCAACATAGTTTACAATATTAAATATGTGCCAGTAGGAACTAACAATACTTGCAACTTTGATTGCAATACCAACTGACATGGATTGATTGATCAGCTGTAATTCTTTTGAACGTCCAGTTTTGGAAACCATGCAGCATTTAGAGCGTTTTAGCTGTCCTCTATACGTGCTGATTTTCAACTAGCCCCAACCCCAGCTCTCCTTTTGTTTGACTTAAATAATGTAATGGCTGTTGTCACTGATGCTGCTCTGTTTTGTACCCCAGGGCTTTCTTGCCTCTCTGTACTAAGGCATTGCTTTTATGCTTATTTAAGGGTAAGAACAGAGCAGAGCCAAAACACTAGATACAAATTGACAACAATTTGCAGCTGCAATTGCAAGTGCTCATACCTGATGTTTTACTCCTGTGCTCTTTGCAGAAATAAAGCAGTGGGGAATGTAGGATTATTTTTTTAATTTTTTTTTTAAGTCAGGACTTGCAGGGACAACAATTTTTAAAAGGACAGTTTAAAACAAGCAATAGACTGATGTTCTTCATCACTGAGGAGTTTGAATAGTGAATGTTTTGTAGTTTTCATGATGAGTGTTTTCTGGACAGGAATTGAACAGGAAATGCAAGTACTGGTAAACCTTAATGTTTTTGGTGCAAGAAAGTCAAGTGGGGCAGCACAGTGGTGCAACTGGTAGAGCTGCGGGTGGAGTTTGTATGTTCTCTCCGTGCATGTGCGGGTTATCTCCGGGTACTTTGGTTTCCTCCCACAGACCAAAAACATACATGTTAGACTGATTGGTAAATCTAAATTGTCTCTAGGTCTGAGTGAGTGAATG
>JBBPBX010028301.1:6674-36667 GCA_038048925.1 Garcialebias charrua
TCATGTCATGTTTTATTTAAGCTGCCTGTTGACTGCGGGCGCACTGTCATCTGTGTTCTGAGTGTGGATCATCGCGCGTCTTGCAGTCAGTCTGCTCATCCATCATCTCGCAGACTGACCACCTCCTGTCCGTGCTGCGGCGAGACGTTTGTTTGAAGCCATTTTCAGATCAAACCATTTATTCTTGATTTCTGATACTGTACGACCCACGGGAGACACAGCATGCACTACAATATTAATATGAAGTTAACTGTAGTTTCGAGACATTTTAAAATGCTTCTGTTCAAAAACACATCCGACACTTGCGGGGGGGGGGGGGCAGCGGTGCGCTCTTCTGAATAAGTGAAACTATAATGTAACACAGTACACTAAAATTAGAGATATTTGACCATCCGACACCTGCGGGGGGGTGGGGGGGTAGCCACAGCGCCACTGAGAGCAGATCTCCGAACGCGTGAAGTTCCTCCTTTTACTTCTTGAGTTTGAATGAATGGACACTTCCTGCTGTCAGAAGGCAGGAAGCGTGGCCTTATATGGTGTTTTGAGGGGTGGAAATTATGTAAATTACCTTCACGCGAGCACGCGCAGGTGAGTAGAACAGGTGGGATCCATCACCTTTAAGCAGCCCGTTTACACGCTTTTCCTGTGGATAGAAGACTTTGTTGGTTCTGACGTGGCATGTTCGTACGAACGCTTCGTACGAACAAAAGTAGGAGAAATATAGGATAAGAATAAGAACATTTTCGTGCATGAGGGCCATTGTTATGTAGATAAATGAACAACTCTTTTCTAACATCTGTTATTTTATCTCTATCCCTTTCAGTCCCTAAAATTCCTCCTAAACTCCAAACTCTCCCTGCCTCTTTGACTTTACTTTTCAATCTGTCCCTTTCATTTGTATAGTTAAAGGACATGACCCACCATGTTTTCAAATTGCATCACCATTAATATTTAGTAGTTAATTAAATAATGAAACAGGAGCGTTTATTTATATTGTAGAGAAATAACGCTAAATGTGTTATTTCATGATTTATAGCAGATTTTAGCCGCAGCTCCGGGAAAATCTGCTCCTCTCCATATATGGGCATTTTTTTTTGATTTGATTTGATGTTTATTCATTCACTTTAAAAGAACAATACAAAACGGTTTCATCAGAAACAAGAATACAAGTAGGATAAAATGAAAGGAGCAGAAAGAAGATGAAATCTTATTATATCTGCCCCTTATTTCACAGTTTGTTTAAACAATGATAACCTTCAAACTACATCACAAAATGAATAACTCTACTTAATTTTTCTAACTGTAATACACAAACACGCTAAGCTACATCATAAGTACAACATAAGTGTAATACACAAACACACTAAGCTACATCATATATGTTTATGTTTATGTTTATTAAATTTGTTCATTTTTTTACAAAAGAAACTTAATACAAGACAATCCCATTAATGATACGTACACAATGTAAAAAAATGAAAGGTAGCAGAAAGAAGAATAAATCTTATTATATCTGCCCCTTTTTTCAAATTCAAGATCTTTTTATCGAATTTTTTTTTTTTTCTTCAAACAACAACAACAACAAAAAACTGTCAATTTGAGTTGTAACATGTACATTATAATCCACACCAAAGGAAAAAATAATAATAATAATAATAACATGGAAAATAATCCCTACCCAATCACTGCCAAAAGAAAAGGGAAAAAAATAAATAGAAGGTAAAATAGCCAAGAGACTGCATTAACCTGAATGAGTTGTGTTGTCAAAGAGACTGGAACAGATTCAGGAAAGGTCCCCAGACATTCTCAAATTTACCCTCTTTCTGTTGGAGTGTGAATCTGATTTTCTCCAGCTTTAAACAGGACATGATGTCAGCCAACCACTGAGCGTGAGTGGGTGGAAACGGTTCTTTCCACCTAAGCAAAATAGCTCGTCTGGCCAGGAGAGAGGTGAACGATATTACATGTTGTTGGTTTTTATTTAGGTTTGTCATGCCCTCTACAAGACCAAACAGAGCAATCAGTGGGTCAGGGTTCAGGCGTGTATCTAGTACATGTGATAAAGTCTGAAAGATTTCCCGCCAATATTTGTTCAGAGATGGGCAAAACCAAAACATATGGGAGAGAGAGGCTTCAGCATGTTTGCATCTCACACAGTATGGGCTGACATCAGGATACATAGAGGACAATTTCAGTTTAGAGATGTGAGCTCTGTGCACCACTTTAAATTGTATTAGACAATGTCTAGCACAGAGAGAACTGGAGCTCACCAGTTTGAGTATGGAGGTCCAAGAGTCCTCTGAAATAGAGGAGCCGAGATCCTCTTCCCAAGCAGCTTTGATTTTATCTGAGGAAGCACGCTTCAAATCCAATAGTTTACTGTCCATCCATCCATCTATCCATCCATCCATTTTCTTCCTCTTATCCGGGGTCGGGTCGCGGGGGTAGCAGCCTAAGTAGGGAGGCCCAGACTTCCCTCTCCCCAGCCACTTGGAGCAGCTCCTCTGGGGGAATCCCAAGGCGTTCCCAGGCCAGCCGAGAAACATAGTCCCTCCAGCGTGTCCTGGGTCTTCCTCTGGGTCTCCTCCCGGTGGGACATGCCCGGAACACCTCACCAGGGAGGCGTCCAGGAGGCATCCTAACCAGATGCCCGAGCCACCTCAACTGGCTCCTCTCGATGTGGAGAAGCAGCGGCTCTACTCCGAGTCCCTCCCGGATGACTGAGCTTCTCACCCTATCTCTAAGAGAGAGTCCAGCCACCCTGCGGAGAAAACTAATTTCAGCCATACCATACCATACCATACCAACTTTATTTATAGAGCACTTTATGCACCCAACAGGACCAAAGTGCTGTACACACAATCACAAAATACAATACAATCATAAAATGGAAGGGACTAAAAACAGTACTAAAATAATAAATTATGAATTCAATAAAACAATAAAACAAAGTTAAAACATCTCAGATTGTACCAAAAGCCAAAGAAAAGCCGCTTGTATCCGAGATCTTGTTCTTTCGGTCATAACCCAAAGCTCATGACCATAGATGAGGGTGGTTACTGTAGTTTACTGTAAATGAATGAAATGGACTGTTTTTTATTTGGGTCTAAAGAAAGAATAGTGTCAACAATACTGCTTTCAGTTGAAATGGAGAGGCTGGACAAATGAAGAGTAATAAAGTGCCGTATTTGGAGATACCTAAAAAAATTGGACTGGGGAAGACTAAATTTTTCACATAGTTGTTGAAATGAAGCTAAAGTGTTATTGAGAAACAAGTCATTGAAGCGTACTATACCCCTTCTTTGCCATTCTTTAAAAACAGAGTCCTGAGATGAGGGTTTGAAAAGTTGGTTAGACATGATAGGGCTATAGAGAGAGAAACTAGAGAAATTGAAACATTTACGAAATTGTGCCCAGATTTTTAGTGAGTGTTTTATAACTGGATTTATAACAGTTGTAAGTGGTGGAAGCGGGAGTGAGGATCCCAAGAAAGCCACGGAGGACCATTTCCCAGAACACTGTGACTCCATCTCTACCCAGTCAGGGCTGTCAGGCCTGTTGTAATAGAATGACCAGAATGCTAGACAGTGCAAGTTTGCTGCCCAATAATAAAAGCGGAAATTTGGAAGGGCAAGACCGCCTGCGGCCTTAGTTTTTTGGAGATGTGTCTTATTTAAGCGTGGACGTTTTCCTTGCCACAGATATGATGAAATGATGGAATCTAACTGAACAAAGAATGAACCAGGGATAAAAACAGGAATATTTTGAAAGAGATATAAAAACTTAGGTAAAGTGACCATCTTGACTGAGTTAATACGGCCTATGAGGGAAGTGGAAAGCGGTGACCATCGGGATAATGCCTGCTTTGTCTGATTCAACAGAGAGACAAAATTTTCTTGATATAAATCCTTATACCTCCTCGTAACTGTAACACCCAGGTAAGAGAATTTTATCTTCTCAATTTTAAAAGGCCATTTACTAAAGTCAAGAGTCTGCGCCAGGGTATTGACAGGGAAAATTACACTTTTACTCAGGTTTAATTTGTAACCAGAATTTATTCCAAATTCCTCAAGTAATGATAAAACGGAAGGCAGCGTGTCAGTCGGATGAGAAATGAAAAGTAAAAGGTCATCAGCATAAAGGGAGACCTTGTGCTCCATATCGCCTCTCCAGATTCCTGAAATTGTGTCACAGGACCGCAAAGCAGTGGCAAGAGGTTCAATTGCCAGGTCAAAGAGCAAAGGGCTCAGTGGGCATCCCTGGCGAGTTCCTCGATGTAGACTGAATGGTTTCGATATCTGAGAGTTGGTACGAATGGTTGCGGTGGGATGTGAATAAATTAATTGCACCCATGTAATGAAATTGGGGCCAAAACCAAATTTGTCAAGAACATTAAACAAGTAGTCCCATTCAACCCGATCAAATGCTTTCTCCGCATCAAGGGAAATAACACACTCAGGAACAGTATCCGAAGGAGAATAAATAATGTCCAAAAGGCGTCTGATATTAAAAAAGGAGTGCCTGCCTTTAATGAATCCAGTCTGGTCTTTTGATATGATGAAAGGAAGGATCTTTTCCAACCTTTGAGCAAGAACTTTGGCTAAAATTTTGGCATCTGTATTTAAAAGGGAGATTGGTCGATAAGAGGAACAGTGAGTTGGGTCTTTTCCTTTCTTTGCAATGAGGGTAATGCAGGCCTCTAAGAAAGATTTCGGAAGGGATCCTTGGTCAAACGACTCTAAGAGAACCGAGTGTAGGAGTGGGGAAAGTAATGGAGAAAATTTCTTAAAAAATTCAGCAGGGAAGCCGTCAGGACCCGGACATTTGCCAGACTGCATTACCGATACAGCTGACACAATTTCTGTCAGGGATATTGGGATCTCCAGTGCATCTTTCAGGTTGGGTGTGAGTTTTGGCATATTGGTCTTTTCGAAAAACTGAGAAGATAAATTCTTGTTGGTTTGAGATTCTGAAGTATATAAATGGGAATAAAAGTCCTTAAATGCTCTGTTAATTTGTAAATGATCTAGAGCAGGGGTGTTCAGACTTTTTCAGCATGCGAGCTACTTTTGAAATGATCAAGTCAAAGTGATCTACCTACTATAAGGCCCCGTTTACACGAAAACAACGTGTGGAAACATTAGTGATTTTTCAATGTTTATTGGGGGTAATAAACAAAAAATAAGCTGGTTTACATGAAAAATGCTGTAGTTTTCATGTCTGTCGGGTAAGAAATTATGAACTATAGTACAGTACTGTGGCTTTAAAATTATAGTATTTTGACCTAAACTGTTGTGTTTGCTGAGTAAAGATGTTCTAAGATTCAATTAAATTCAGTTTATTTATATAGCGTCAATTCACAAAAGAAGTAATCTCAGGGCACTGAACAGACAATAATTTTTTAATGTCATGCTGCGATCTACCAGTACTACCTCAGAGATCTACCAGTAGATCGCGATCTACGTAATGAGCACCCCTGATCTAGAGTTATGGTGCCGTTCTTTAATTGGATCTTAGGGATGATTTGTTTAGCCATGGCACCCTTCAACTGATTTGCCAGTAGTTTTCCTGACTTTTCTCCATGTATGTAAAATGATGATTTACTTTTCAAAAGTGATTGTTCTATTGAGTATGTAGACAATAAATCAAACTTAGTTTTGAGTTCTACTTTTTTTGTACAGATTAGGGCATTTGTTTTGAGCGTATTGTTGATCAATTTCTTTTATCTGCTGGGCTAAATCAGTTCTTTCTTTTTGAGATTTTTGCCTCAGCCGGGCGGTATATGAAATGATTTGTCCCCTAAGATAGGCCTTAAGGGTATCCCAAACTGTTGACAGTGGGATCCCAGGAGTTCTGTTTATGGATAGAAAGAAGGTTATTTCTTTTTCTATAAATGTAACAAAATCATTGTTTGACAGTAACGTTGAATTGAATCTCCACTGTCTACTCCTTATAGGAATGTCAGGGAGGGACAAAGACAGAGTGACAGGTGCATGGTCTGAGATGACAATACTGTGGTAGTCACAGCCACGGACAGAGGGAAGAAGTTTGTTGTCCATGAAAAAGTAATCGATCCTCGAGTATGAATGATGAACATGAGAAAAAAAAGAATATTCTCTCTCAGCTGGGTGTAAAAAACGCCATACATCGCACAGGCCATACTTAGATAGAAAGGCACGAATAGTGTGGGACGACCTGCTGGCTGTGGCAGGGTTTGTAGAGGATCTGTCCAAAACTGGGTCCAACCAGCAATTCAAGTCACCACTGAGTATCAATGAGTATGTGTTTAGGTCCGGGAGCAGTGAGAATAATTTCTCAAAGAAACCAACATCATCCGTATTTGGGGCATAAACGTTAACTAGCACTACTGGTGTGTTGTACAATTTACCGGAAACAATCACAAAACGACCATATTTATCTGAGTTAACTTGAAAAGGTTCAAATGAAATGTCTTGACTGATGAGGATCGAGACGCCCCGAGCCTTTGCTCGAAAGGAGGAATGGAAACTCTGCCCGTGCCATGTTTGCAGTAATCGTTTGCTATCGTCACTTCTAATGTGAGTCTCCTGCAGGAAAGCAATGCCTGTATTTAACTGTTTTTAATGAGAAAGCACCTTCCTTCTCTTGACGGGGTGGTTCAAATATTACTAATAATTTGTATAAGAAAGGTAGGTAATACAGTCTAATGTGTTGATGGCTGTGCATTCTTGGCAAAGTGAAAGAAAATATAAATTAATGGCAGTGATGGACCCCCCACCCCCCTCACTTTCCCACCCTAGACAGCTGCAAAAAACAGAAGCAGCAAGCTCCATAGAAATTAAAAATAAGTCTCCTGTCTAACTTTTAAACTAGTGCTCCAGTATCATAAGAGGGAAAAAAATGTATAAGCACCTCATGCAAGGCCAAAAATGTACACATAGATGTGTGATCACGCACACACATATAAACAAAGTTAAATTAATCCTAATCCTAAATTAAATCTTCAATCAGTCCAAGACCAATTCAAGATTCAATTCAAGATAGTCAACAGGTAAACAAGAAGAGGAAAAATGTTAATAGTTCAAAATAATATATTGAAAACATTATATATTTCACCCATTTTTATACATGAATAGGCCTTCTTCAATTATTTATGTGCCTAAATACAAAACCAAAAAGCCCCACTAAAAAAAAAAGTCTCAGATAATCAGAGTATGGGCAGAGTCCTGCTCATCTGTTCGTCACCTCATGTAAACAAAAGTTTAGTTTAATAATCAAAGCCAGTGCGGGAACAGCGCGTTGCTCATCAGTCAAAGAAAAGTTAAAGTGCGACTAAACACAGGCTGAGAAAGTACCTCTTCCCCCTGAAGCAGTTTGAAAATCTCCCTGAAAATGGGCGTGTCGAGAGACAAGGAGGGGTGGAGGTAGAGTTTTGCTTTTGTTCACGCCTCCACCAGCAACAACCTAAAACAAATTAAAGGGATTGTGACATGATTTTTTTACTATTCATAAAATTGCTCAAAATATATATATTTTATCATTTAAATATGTTTGTTTTTGCAAACAAAATGATAAATCACTTTAATTTTGCTTTAAAAGTAATTTTGAACTTCAAGCCGTGTTTAATCATGGGAAATCCCATTACACACGAACGCACCATATGTGATGTCACACTGGGCAGAGCTCTGGGCTTGTCACAGTGCGCAGGTATGAGCAGCTCGACATGAAGGAAGTCTGATACAGCATCAGACCTAAATTAGATCCTGTTGTTTCTTGTTCCATCACCCAAACAATTTTCTGCTTCCCAAAATGAAGACAAATAGCTCAAATCTTCACATAGATTGCTAAATTCGTCCAGTTTTAAATTGTCCGCTATTAAAGACACCACAGCCCTCTGCCCAGTGTGACATCACATATGGTGCGTTCGAGTGTAATCGGATTTCCCATGATTAAACACGGCTTGAAGTTCAAAATCACTTTTAAAGCAAAATTAAAGTGATTTATCATTTTGTTTGCAAAAACAAACATATTTAAATGATAAAATATATATATTTTGAGTAATTTTATGAATGGTAAAACAATCATGTCACAATCCCTTTAAACCTCTAGCCAACAACATACACCAAGCAACAACAAAGTATAAACATGTAGATGTATTTATCTATTCCACCCATTCCATCCAAAACCAAAGGCTTACAAAAATGGATAAAAAATGAAAAGTAAAACCGTTTGTCAGGAGTGAAATGTGGCACTTCCATATAAGGTATGAATGCTGCAGGACCTTCTCATCTCTGCAGGGGATTGGCTCTGCTTGAACCACCTTTGTGATGTCAGAGTGAGAAAACGTGTCACAGTGAGAATCCTAGACCAATAAGAAAATTAAGCTGCAATACCTATGTTCAACCCATAGATGTTGCCATAAACACGTTTTTAGACCGGGGTTTAGTTCCTCTTTAAATGTTACTTGCGCTGTGAAGCCCGAGGTAAGGTGTCTATGAACTTCTGCGCCTCCTCCACAGAGCCCAGCCACTTTCTGTGTCCATCAGGTAAAGTCACACAGAGTCGAGCAGGAAAAAGCAGAGCAGGTTTTAAACCCAGAGAATATAGCGCAGCCATCACTTCCTTATACTCCACGCGCTGGTTAAGAACTTCAGGGCTGTAATCCTCCACGATCCGCACCGGTTTCCCCTGGTATTCAAGTTTACCTCTGCATCGAGCCTCCCTGATGAGGAGCTCCTTCACCTGGACCCGGTGCACTCGCAGGATAACCGGGCGCGGCCGCTGGTCCGAGGCGGGTTTCGGGGCGAGGGTTCGATGAGCCCGGTCCAGTTCGGGTGGAGAAGGAAGCGTGTCACGCCCGTAGATGTCGCACAGCAGGTTGGAAAAGAAGTCTGTGGGATGTCCGCTCTCAATAGACTCCGGTAAACCCAGAACACGAATATTCTGCCGTCTGCTTCGACTTTCTAAATCCGCTAATTTAGATTTTAGTCTGGCGTTGTCCTCCTGGAGAGTTGAGCAGGTGTTTTCCACCTCCGACATGCGCTGGCTCAGGTCGTTAGTGACAAGTTCCAGTGATGACACACGCTGGCCGTGTTCCTCCACCGCGAGCCGAGTTTGGTCCAATTTGACATCCAGCTGGTGGAAAGTTTGTTTAAACTCAGCTTACAGAGCCGTGCGGTGCTCCTCGAGCAGCGAGGTAATTGCCTCGAGGGTTATTAGGCCAGCATCATCCTTCTCAGCGTCCTTCTTCGATCTTGTCGACTTTTGAGACATTTTTAATTTAAAATCTTTAAAAGAGATGTTTGATGGAAGTTGTGTGCGTGATAGTAGGCAAAAAAAGTAGATGTAGAGGGCTTGGTGGTGCTAAAAAATAAGTTTTAACCGGAGCACTGGCAAGTGCGACTCACTCCATCTCACGACCACACCCACTTATTCCTCTAACCCTTTTTTCAAACAATCAGATTATATATAGTTTTTGAGCAAGTTCTTTTTGACCTTAATCTTAAATGTATACATTGATTTTGCATTTTTAACATCACTCTCCAGAACATTCCACAATCGAACTCCCTGAATTGAGGTAGACCGTCCCTTTAAGCTGGTTCTGAATTGTGGTTTGATGAATATCTCTGTCCCTTTGAGATTGTAATAACTTTGTCTTTTTATAAAATTTCTTTGGATATTTAAAGGTAATGTGTTATTATGAGCCCTATACATAACTGATAAAATACTATATTCTACCAATTCCTGGAATTTCAATAAATTTAGCTGAAGAAACAAGGTGTTTGATGGGTGACTGAAATGTTTTCTGGTGATTACTCTTACAGCTCTCTTTTGTAAAATAAAAACAGGCTTTGTAATTGTTTTGCACGCTTTTCCCCAAACCTCAATACAATAGATTAAATGTGGAACAATGATTGTGTTATACAACATATACAGAGCTTTATCAATTAAAAAATCCCTGACTTTATACAGTACTGCAATTGATCTAGCTATTTTTGTTTTAATGGAATTTACATGATGTTTCCATGTCAGTTTGTCATCAATGATAACACCCAGAAACTTCACTTCACTCACTTTACAGATCACAACATCTTCAATTTCAAATGGATCGTCAACAATTCTCTTTTTGTTACTGAATATCATGTAATTAGTTTTATCTAAATTCAAAGATAATTTGTTTAATTTAAACCAAGTTTGTATTTTTATAAATTCTGTTTTCATCATATCCAAAATCTGTTTTATGTCTTTACCCGAACAGAAAAATGTGGTGTCATCGGCAAAAAGAACACATTTAAGAAGTCCTGACACATTTACCAAGTCATTCACATATAAAATAAATAACTTTGGTCCAAGCACAGAGCCCTGAGGAACTCCACAAGTGATATCACGGAGGTCAGATCTAACATCATTTATTTGCACAAACTGTTTCCTATCTTTCAAATAGCTAGATACCCACTGTAATGCTGGTCCTCTAATACCATATTTATTTAGTTTTTCAAGGAGAATGGTGTGGTCAATGGTATCAAATGCTTTTTTTAGATCAACAAAAACACTAACACAGTACTGTTTATGATCGACAGCATTAGTTATTTGTTCCATTAAATCCATGAGAGCCATTGATGTAGAGTTTTTTTCTCTAAACCCATACTGACTGCTACTTAAAATATTTTGTTTATCAATAAATTGATCCAATCTGGTCACAAATAGTTTTTCTAGAATTTTTGAGAACTGTGGTAATAAGGATATTGGCCTATAATTATTGAATACACATTTATCACCATTTTTAAAAAGAGGAATTACCTTTGCTACTTTCATGTTATCTGGAAATATTCCTGTTGAAAAAGATAAATTGCATATATATGTAAACGGTTCAATAACATAACTCATTATTTCTTTTACGAACATCATATCCATGTCCACCCAGTCTTTTGATCTTCTTGTCTGAGAGATTTTTTACCATTTTCATAATTTCCTCTTTGTTAGTTCCACTAAGAAAAATACTGTTGGTGCAGCTTTTAATTGAATGACACACCTTATTATCTACTTTTGGTATTTTAGCTGCAAGGCTTGATCCAATATTTACAAAATATTGATTAAATTCATTTACGATATCATTCTCATCATGTATTTCTTTGTCATCTTTCACAAAATATTTTGCAATGTTCGTTTTCGCTTTATGACTTTTTAGAACATCATTTATAACTCGCCATGTTGTTTTAGTGTCACCATTACTCTTGTTTAATAAATCACTATAGTATTCTTTCTTGCATTTTCTTATAATCATTACCAATTTATTTTTATATTTTTTATATTTTTCTTCAGCTTGTTGTGTTCTCGTTTTTAAGAAACATGAATACAAGTAATTTTTTTACAAGCATTTCTCAACCCTTTAGTCATCCAAGGTTGGTCGACAATATTTCTTTTTCTACGATTTCTTTGCACACAATTCTTTTCATACAGAGCTTCTAAAATGTTCATAAATTCATCATATGATCTGTTAACATCATCAACATACACGTCCTTCCAGTTTTGCTTCTAAATCATCTTTTAATTGATCCATAGCTTTTTTTGATGTGTTTATTATTTTTTTCTTAATTGTAACTTCTTTTGTAATCTGATAAGTCTCAATCTGGTCATCTGGACAGTTTCTTTTAGTCGAAACGTTTCACCCTCAGTCCAGAGGGCTTCCTCAGTCAGAGTTCCAGCACACTGATCTGACTGAGGAAGCCCTCTGGACTGAGGGTGAAACGTTTCGACTAAAAATAAATAAAATAAATAAATGTCACATTTTTGTCATCTGTGTATGTTCCCATACTTGACAGACGAAATTGGCCTCTGCATTTAACCCAACCACCACCAGGTGGTGCAGTGAGCAGCCGTAGTCAGCGCCCGGGGAGCTGGGGAAAATAGATGTGCACTCATAGACACCCCAGGATGTGCCGTGGCCGGGGTTCGAACCTGAAAAGAAACTGTCCAGATGACCAGATTGAGACTTATCAGATTTGATACCTGGATTATTGAGTATGAACTTTCTTCTTTTGTAATGTTTTGATCATTTCTGTAGATAGTGAAAACTGGTAAATGATCACTTAAATCGGTTGTTAAGATACCACCTGTCACATCCCCATTTGTTATATTTGTGAAAATGTTGTCAATTATCGTAGCACTATGAGTTGTAATTCTTGTTGGTTTTGATATTAACGGATAAAGATTTAAACTATACATTGAATTTAGAAATGTGCTGATGTTATTTGAATCTGTTTTATTTCCCAGGTCAATATTAAAGTCTCCACACAAGAAAACTTTTTTATTTAAACTCTTTTCCAATAGTTGTATGATTTTATCGGTGAATATTTCTATATTTGATCCTGGTGATCGATATACACAACTTATGGATATGTTTTTAGCATTTTCGTTTAATATTTCTATTGTTATTATTTCCATAAGATTGTCAACAATTATTGACATTTCATTAATTATTCTACATTTTATTTCATTTTTGACAAATAGAGCTACTCCACCACCTTTTTTATTATTTCTGTTTAAATGATATAATTCATATCCTTCGATGTGAACATTATTTTTGTTTTCATCATTAAAGGTTCAGTCTGCAGTTTCTGTAGAATAGCAGCACTTAGAAAAAATTTCAACAAGCAAGGCATTCTGATCCCTCCCCCTCAGAGCCATATATGGCTCTGCCCCCTTGTGGTCTGTTGAAATTTGAATTCAAGCTCTGTTTTTATTGGCTGATTCAAATTCAAGCTCGGTTTTTATTGGCTGGTTACAAACTTTGTTTTTATTGGCTGGAAAATGGCGGGTCACTTTTTCTTTTTAGAAATGCTTATTTACCACCTGGAGAAGCAAGGGGACAATATTTTTTTTAAGTTTTTTTCAGAGATAATCTAGTGACAGAGTGAAGAAATATGTTAAAATATATATTGTTTGAAAAGTTACAGACTACATTACAATCTTACATACCCCAGCTTTAAGCCATGTCTCTGACACTGCTATTAATGTAAAAGTTCTGTTTAACTGTTTTAAATAATCTGTTATTTTGGATATATTTGCATTTATACTTCTACTATTGATGTGAATAATAGAGAGATCTCCATTTGTTATATTGATGTCATTAATGACATGTGGGCGGCCGTGGCACAGTGATAATGGCAGTCGACCCCGATCGGAAGGTTGGAGGTTCGAATCCCGCATCCGCCCACCATGTGTCGTTGTGTCCCTGGGCAAGACACTTAACCCCAAATTGCTCCCGGTAGGTCTGGATGGCGCCTTGCAAGGCAGGCTACCACTACCGGTGTATGAATGTTTGAATGAATGGGTGGATGGTTGGTATTGTAAAGCGCTTTGGGGCTCCTCACAGGGGGCTGGAAAGCGCTATATAAATAAGCTCCATTTACCATTTACCATTTACCATTAAACTGTTATTCATTATAATATTCACAGTCTTTTATAGCAGGATAAAAATTTGCTTCAACCACATCTTCAACATTGTATATTTTAAACTCTGAGTCTTTGTTTGTTGTTGTCATGTTTTAATGTGTTTGTTTGTTTGTTCATTTTTGTCAATTTTTGTGTATGAACATGTGATAGTGATTGATGATTTGTCATTTTTGAGCTCATCTAAATGTGTCTAAGTCTTTCAGATCTTTTATTATTTTAGCTTGAGAACTTTCCTGTACTTTGATCCATATGTTTCCGTTTCTTGTCCAAGTTTGTGCTATGTTTTTGTTCTTTCTCAACAACCTTGCTTCACGTGCAATATTTGCGTTATTTTTTGTTATGTGTTCATTCATGTAGACATTAGTGTTTATGAGTTTCTTTGACTGCATCATTACCCTGTTTCTTTGTTTCCTTCCAATGAATCTGACGACTACTGATGGTTTACATTTGTTAGCTCTATTGGGCAGTGTGTAACAGGTGGAAATGTCATCATGTTTAATGTTAATGTCTTTGCCACTTAAGAAAGTGACTACCTGATACTCCAGAGACTGCAGTTGTTCTGGTGGTCCGCCTTAAGTCGTGTTGGCGCCTGTAGTTACTTCTGCCAATGACGTCACTGAAGTATCCGCCTTGAATACATGCGGAGTTATAACAAGCATGTATCAACGTAGCTTCATTATTGCAGCGGTGTTATATCTTATTAAAAAGTTCTAAAAAATAAATCAAAACAGAGCGCTGGTCCAGCTGAACCCACAACTGCACCAGGAAATATTTAGAGATCGCGCATCCACTAGTTTAATTCGCTCGCTCGCGACAAATTAATTAATTTCCTCATGAAGCCGGCTGGCTTTTTATTCTCTCCCTGTGACCTGTCAATCAATTCCGTGACAGGTCAGGGGTACATAATTAAAATGCAGCCGACAGTTATAACCGTAGTGGTGTTATATCTTATTAAAAAAGTTCTAAAAAATAAATAAAAACAGAGCGCTGGTCCTGTACCCACAATTGCACCAGGAAATATTTAGAGATTGCGCATCCATGTAGGACATTAGTTTAATTCGCTCGCTCGCGACAAATTCATTAATTTCCTCATGAAGCTGGCGGCTGGCATTTTATTCTCTCCCCGTGACAGGTCGGGAGTACAGAATTAAAAGGTAGTCGACAGCTTTAACCGCAACGGTGTTATATCTTATTAAAAAGTTCTAAAAAATAAATAAAAACAGAGCGCTGGTCCAGTTGTACCTACAACTGCACCAAGAAATGTTTAGAGATCGCGCGTCCACGTAGGACATTAGTTTAACTGCAGTTTTAACTCTCACTCTCATAAACCTCCATCCTAAACTCACTCCTGCCTTCTGACTGGATCCTTTATTTATGTCATTCCGGACTTCGGCAATCATCGGCGGGGTTTCCGGATGTTTCCGGGACTCCGTTGTTGTTGTTGTTTTTTTTTTTACACTCGCCTGGCCCAAATGCAAAAATGAAAATAGACATCATATTCTACTACAGTAATTGTCCAATATGGTGAATTGTTACTGTCACGGTGGGTGTTGTCCTTTACTGCACTCCATCAGTACATGTTCTACACTTTCTGTTACCCCACATTCCTCGCATTTAGTGTCAATCCTTTTCCCCATCATGAACATTATGTCATTCAGTAACGTATGGCCTACCCTCATTCTCATTATTATCACCTCTTCTCTTCTACTTCTTTCTGTATAGTTATTTATTGTTATTGATTTTTGTATTTTGAATAATTTTCTTCCTTTCTTGTCCTCATTCCATCTTTTTTGCCATTGTTCTATTTAATAATAATAATAATAATAATGAATTCAATTTATAACGCACTTTTCATTAATGAAAATCTCAAAGTGCTACAAGGAGCAACAGAATTAAATGACAATAAAACAAATAATAAAACAATTAAAATCAATAACAATATCAGCTAAGATCAAAAGTAGAATCATGAGGAGGTAGAGTATGCTTGGTCGAAAAGAAAGGTCTTCAAGTCGCTCTTAAAGTCAACCACAGACTGTGGGGCTCTTAGACATTCAGGAAGAGAGTTCCACAGGCGGGGGGCAGCCACACTGAAAGCCCGGTCTCCCATGGTCCTTAATTTGGTTCTCGGAATGTGAAGGAGATTGCTGTTCTGTGACCGCAGCGAACGGGTGGATGAGTATGGAATAAGAATATCCTTCAGATAATCTGGTGAAGTTCCGTGTAAGCATTGATGTGTAATGAGAGCAGTTTTGTACTGAATTCTGTAGGCGACAGGAAGCCAATGAAGGTTATGGAGAATGGGCGTAATATGTTCAAATTTACGAACTCTCAACAAGATCCTTGCTGCACTGTTTTGAATATATTGAAGTTTCTGAAGGTTTTTGCCAGGGATTCCAATAAACAGGGAGTTGCAGTAGTCGAGCCTGGAGGAGACAAAAGCATGGACGAGCTTCTCAGCATCGGAAAAAGTTAGGGATGGGCGAAGTCTGGAGATGTTTCGAAGATGGAAGAAGCAAGTTTTAAACAGATGCTTAATGTGATTTTCAAATGTAAGATTGGAGTCCATTTTTATTCCAAGATTAGTAACAGAGGTGGAGAGGGGGATGTCTTGTCCAGAAAAGGAAAGTCTTGTTATAGGAGATGTTTGTACCTGGTGAGGGGTGCCAATCAGTATGGCCTCAGTCTTGGAGCAGTTTAATTGAAGAAAGTTCTGATTCATCCATGCCCTAATTGCCTCCAGGCAGGCAGAGAGGGCAGTGAGTGAAGATGGAGATGACAAGGTGGAAGATGAGGATGCTCCAGTCCTGATGTAAAGCTGTGTATCGTCGGCATAACAGTGAAAAGAAATGTTGAACTGATTAATAATTTGACCTAAAGGCAGCATGTAAAGGGAAAACAGCAGGGGCCCCAGAACCGACCCCTGAGGGACACCACAGGAGACACAAACTGTCTGGGACGTGGCGTTGCCAAGACTAACACATTCCAGCCTATTGGAGAGGAAAGATTTGAACCAGTCCAGGACTGTGTCGCAGAGACCGACCTCCACATGAAGACGGTGGAGGAGGATACTATGGTCCACAGTGTCGAAGGCTGCAGTGAGGTCAAGGAGGACAAGGATGGAGGGAGAGCCAGTGTCAGCAGCCAAGAGGACATCATTGGTAACCCTCAGCAATGCAGTCTCTGTACTGTGAGCTGCCCTGAATCCAGACTGGAACTTCTCATACAGGGAGTGTTGTTGTAGGTGATCCTGCAGCTGAGCAGCAACAGCTTTTTCCAGCACTTTAGACAGAAAAGGGAGGTGTGAAATTGGGCGGTAATTAGAAAAAATGTCGGGATCCAAATTAGATTTTTTCAGAAGAGGCCTAATGATGGCGGTTTTTAGAGGCAGTGGAACATGACCAGATTGTAGAGACTGATTTATTATTTGAGTGATAAGTGGGCCTATTGCAGAATGATTGGTTTTTATGAGAGACGAGGGGAAAGGATCCAGGGCGCAGGATGAAGGCTTCATTTTCTTGATGATGGCCTCCACCTCACTCTGAACAACTTCGTCAAAGCTGTTTAGGGTCCCAGAATGCAGACGGGTGGGTGGCACACTGAGAACGGGGAGGTTGTGGAGCTGAGATCTGATAGTGTCAACTTTGGTTTTAAAAGATGAAAGAAACAGGTCGCATTTTTGAGCAGAGTCCTCAAGAGTTTGCTTAATGGGATTAAGCAGACGAGTGATTGTGGAGAAGAGCTGTTTAGAGTTTCCAGGGCAGGCGTTGATGATGTTAGAATAATATTTGGAGCGTGCTTCTTTAAGAGAATAGGAGCGTACGTTAGGCTGCTAGGCTAGCAGCTAGCCCACACAAGCCGGCTATTCCATTCATGGTTTTGGCTAACGTACGCTCCTTGGACAACAAACTGGATTATATACGCCTGCTACGAACGACACAAAAGACTGTGAGAGACTGTTGTGTGTTTGTATTGTATTTCTTTTCCTTTAACAATTCATTTACCCTCCCCTTTCCCTAATGGAATGTTAACCATTATATCTCCTCTCAATGCCTTTTTAGCGAGTCTAACAGCTCTTTTGTTCCCTTCCACCCCCATGTGTGCTGGCACCCAACAAAACTGTACATCTATTCCACCTCTGTGTAACCTGAATAATGCATGCTGAATTTCTAAAAGAATGTCTTTCCTTTCATTTCCTTTAGACTGGATACTTTCTAGTACTGCCTTAGAATCTGTGCAAACCACCACCCTATCTGGTCTTACTTCCTCTATCCATTCTAAATTAAATATAATTGCCACCATCTCTGCCATGAACACTAAAGAAGATGACACTTTCAAAGATGGCGGCGCGATCAAACGCTGCGGCTTCTCTCTCTCCCGACAACACAGTGTTTTCGTCTTTTTTGTCCTGCATGCCACAATGTGCCGGCACGTCTTCGTCATGTCTACGTGTTCAAGAACGCAAGTATAGCCGTGAGTTCCTGCTTGATGTCGGAAAAACCGCTCATTTGGGAATAAACAGCGAGCTCAAGGAGAAGCTACGTGACTGCGGCCTGCTCTGGAAGCCAGCCCCGAGCCTCCCTTCATCGCGCCCGCAGTGGAAGCGTCACAAGCGGCGTGACAGGAAGCAGGAGCGGGGTAAGCGCGGAGGTATCAGAGCTAGGCTAGCAGCTAGCCCACACAAGCCGGCTATTCCATTCATGGTTTTGGCTAACGTACGCTCCTTGGACAACAAACTGGATTATATACGCCTGCTACGAACGACACAAAAGACTGTGAGAGACTGTTGTGTGTTTGTATTCACGGACACGTGGCTTAATAACAACGTTCCGGACCATGCTATTCAGCTTGAGCGGCTAACATGCTGGACCGTGCTCTCAACGAGGGAGGTAAGACACGCGGAGGGGGGTCTGTGTTTACATCAACAACGCATGGTGTCTGGATGCTGCTGTGGTCTACAAACACTGCTACCTTTAGTGGAGTTTATGACTATTAAATGCAGACCGTTCTATTTACTGAAGGAATTTACAGCTGTTATGATCGTTGCTGTATATATTCCTCCAAGCTCCAGCAGCAAAGTTAGAGGTGAGGCACTGAATGAACTATATCTGCACATCAGTGAGCAGCAAACAGCCCACCCTGATGCTTTTTTCCTCATGGCTGGTGATTTCAACCAAGCAGATTTAAAGAGTGTATTTCCAAAAACATACAGAAACATAAACTTTCCAACAAGAGGCAGAAATACACTGGACCAAGTCTACACCACCATGAAAGGAGCTTACAAGGCCCTCCCCCTCCCCACATCGGTTCTGATCATATCTGTGTTATGCTAAAGCCAGCATACAGGCCACTGGTGAAAGTCACAAAACCAGTTCGCAAGCAGATACGAGTGTGGCCAGAGGGGTCTTCAGAGGCACTCCAGGACTGTTTTGACACCACAGATTGGAATATATTCAAAGAAGCTGCTACCACAAACAACAACACATGTCTCCAGGAGTATTCAGACACTGTATGTTCATACATCACCAAGTGCATTGATGATGTAACCAACCTTAAAACCATCACTGTTCGGGCAAACCAGAAGCCATGGCTGACAGCTGAGGTTTACAGACTCCTGAGAGCCAGGAATGCTGCCTTCACAGCGGGAGATCAGGTGGGCCTGAGGACAGCCAGAAACAACCTGGCCTGGGGCATCATAAAGGCCAAGAAGCAGTATTCCAGGAAAATAGCTCACCGCTTCAAGGACAGCAAGGATACACGGAGTCTGTGGCAGGGAATACAGACCATCACAAACTACAAACCATCCCCACAGACCTGTGACAGCACAACCTCTACGCTGAATGAACTGAATGACTTCTTTGCTCGGTTTGAGGCATGTAACAGCACACCTGCACAAAAACTCACCCCCTCTCCCGATGACCAGGTGCTGGCGCTGTCCTCAGACAGCGTGAGGCGATCATTCATCAAGATCAACGCCCGGAAAGCTTCTGGTCCTGACAACATACCTGGTCGTGTGCTGAAGGACTGTGCAGGAGAACTCGCAACGGTCTTCACGGACATCTTTAACATCTCACTGAGTCAGGCCATCGTCCCCACCTGTTTCAAAGCCACCACCATCATCCCTGTCCCAAAGAAGGCAACGCCCGCATGCCTCAATGACTATCGTCCAGTAGCACTCACCCCCATCCTGATGAAGTGCTTCGAACGGCTAGTCATGAAAAGCATCACATCTGTCCTCCCTGCCTCCCTGGATCCCTTCCAATTTGCATATCGGCCTAATCGCTCAACCGACGATGCCATCTCCTCTGCCCTCCACACAGCTCTCACACATCTGGACACGAAAGACTCCTATGTCAGAATGCTGTTCATCGACTTCAGCTCGGCATTCAACACCATCATCCCCCAACAGCTCATCCTTAAACTGGACAGTCTGGGGCTGAACACCTCAATGTGTAACTGGCTGCTAGACTTCCTGACCGGGAGACCACAGGCAGTACGGGTCGGGAATAACACATCCAGCACCATCACATTGAATACAGGAGCCCCACAAGGATGTGTGCTGAGCCCCCTTCTATTCACCCTGCTAACACACGACTGCACACCATCGTACAGCTCCAACCACTTCATCAAGTTTGCGGACGACACAACAGCCCCCCTGGTAGGTGTTCCCTTGCCTACGGGCGTGCTTGGGGCCCTCACTATCTGGGGTTGGGCGCTTGGGCGTTTGTCGGCTCGGCCTGGTGGCTGCCTGGTGGGGCTCGTGCCCTCTGGTCCGGTCGGGTCTGGGCCCGAGGGGTGGGCGTCCCCGGTGCCCGAGCCTCGGTGACCGGCCCTGGGGCTACGTCGGCGCGGCGGGCTCCGGCGGGGGCCTGTGAATTTGTCGCGGGCGACACCGGGGGGTCATTGTATGTGGTCGCTGGTAGGGGTTCGTCCAGTTCTTCCCCTTGGTAGGATCTGGGGAGTGGGCTAGTGGCTCGTCCTGTTCGGGCAGTCCTGGGGACTCTGGGCTCGGGGTCCTTCCTGGGGTCTTGGGCTTTGATCGCTCCTTCGTCTGCCTCGGGCTTTGGGGGGACGGATCTCTGATGCTTCACAGTCGCTACTAAATGTTCTATTGGAGGAACCTTATACACTTATGCATGCTCACAACCACACACAAATGGATGCAGGGATGTTATATATATATATATATATATGCAGATATGTAGATGGGTATATAAATGAATATAAAAGTATATGTATGTTATACTGTACAGATATGTAGATGGGTATATAAATGAATATAAAAGTATATGTATGTATACTACTTATATATATATATCTGTAGATATGTAGATGGGTATATATATAAATGAATATAAAAGTATATGTATGTATACTACTGTATATATATAGTTGTAGATATGGGTATGTGTATTTATAGAATTCTACTGCAAGCTCATGAATATTATTAGTCTTTATGCATGTATGTTCCATTGTTGTGTTCTGTCATGTGCTTTGCAGGATTGTGGACGGAGGTTGGGTGTGTTTGCCTTGTGCTCTTTTGGTTGATAATTGTTGATTTGTTGCCTTACTTTCTCTTTTCTTTCTTTCTCTCTAAAAAATAAAAAAAATATATATATATATATATATATATTGGAGTGAGAGGATGGCTAAAAGGTGTGAAGGGAGGCCATCTATAAATGGAAAAAAAAAAAAAAGTTTGCGGACGACACAACAGTGGTAGGTCTCATCAGCAACAACGATGAGACGGACTACAGGAACGAGGTGAGCCGCCTGGCCTTGTGGTGCGGACACAACAATCTCACTCTCAACGTGGAGAAGACAAAGGAGATTGTTGTGGACTTCAGGAAGAGGGATGCACAACATGCCCCTCTGACCATCAACAGCACCGCAGTGGAGAGAGTGGACAGCACCAAGTTCCTGGGAGTGCACGTCTCAGAGGACCTGTCCTGGAGCAGGAACACTGCAGCACTGGCCAAGAAGGCTCACCAGCGCCTCTACTTTCTCCGCAAGCTGAAAAGGGCTGGAGCTTCAACCCCCATCATGTGCACCTTCTACAGGGGTGCCATAGAAAGTGTCCTGACCAGCTGCATCACTGTGTGGTTTGGTGCATGTACTGCATCCTGCCGCAAGAGCCTCCAGCGCATCGTGAGAGCAGCTGAGAAGATCGTCGGCACCTCCTTCCCCTCACTGCAGGACTTACACAGCAAACGCCTCACTCGGAAAGCCCTCTGCATGGCAGGTGATCCCACACACCCACTACACAGCTGCTTCAGCCTGTTGCCTTCAGGGAGGAGACTGAGGAGTCTCCAGGCTCGAACCAGCAGACTAAATGACAGCTCTGTTCATCAGGCAGTCAGGATGCTTAACTCTCTACCTGCTCTGCCCTCCCTCCCACTTGTACTGCATTAACACTAAAAACTTTCACACATTACCACACAACACAAAGACTTTAACACTGGACTCTGTGTCATCAAAACGGATTATTCACTCAACTCACGGTCATGTGCTCATTCAGTTTGCACTACTTCTTATATTTGCACTAATGTTTGTATTACATTACTGCCTATAGTCATACTACTGTTTACATTCACTGTTTACATTCATTACTACTGTTTACATTTATTACTACTGTTTACATTTACACTACTTTTTATATCTACACTACTGCTGATATATATATATATATATATATATATATTTTTTTTTACTAGCCTTATTGCATATGCCACTTTACCTCTATACCAATATCAACTACCTCATACATATACTGTGTACATAAACTTCATATGCTGCTTTGTCACTCTATTACAAATGTCAATGCCAGAACTTTCATTTTATTTTATAGATATACTTTTTACACTTTTATACTACTATGCAAAAAACTCAGGACAGTATTACACTTTTATTATTTCATTTTATGCTTATGTTTATTAAATGTTTCAGTGTTTTAGTGTTTAAGTGTTTACTGTTGCACCGAGGGACAGAGAGAAATGCAATTTTAATCCTGTGTATGTCCTGTACATATTGCAGTTTTGACAATAAAGTTGACTTTGACTTTGAAAGTTGATTTGATATTCTTTTGGTAATACAAACTTCAAATTCTTGAACGTAGACACCTATTCCCACAACATCCCTTTGTGTTTTTTGAACCATCTGTGTAAATTTCTAAATAATTGTAATATAAATCTCTTATATATTTGCTGGTTTTCGCCCCTATTTCATTATCAGTCCATTCTCTTTTTAGTTCCAATAGTTTGATGGCCACTTTACTTTCTGGTATTAGCCAGGGCGAGATAATACTAATTGGATATATTTTTGCAAATTCTTTAATTCCTATTCCATAGATTTCCGCTAATTCTTTTATCTTCCACCCAAAACCTTTTCTTTGATATTCGTTATACTCCCATAGCAGTCCTGTAATGTCATCGCTGCAGGATTTCCATCTGTACTTCCTTTGAGTTTAAACCAGTATGTTAATGATGGTTTTGTCCTTCTCATTTCTAATGGAGTCTCGCCTGTTTCTATGAGAAGAGCATTAATGGGGGTTGCCTTTATAGCTCCTGTACATACCCGTAGTGCTCTTGATTGCAGTCTATCCAATTTTTGTAGGTTTGTTTGTCGCTGCTCCATATACAGTACTATACATCCATAGTCCAAGGTTGATCTCATCAGAGCTCTGTAAATATTCAATAATGATTGTTTATCTGCCCCCCAATTGTTTCCTGCCACTGCTTTCATTAGATTTATAACTTTTTTACACTTAGTTTCTATCAGTTTTAAATGCGTTTGCCATGTGTACCCACTTTTTTTTTCTTCTTCTTTCAGCTTTTTCCCTGCGTTAGGGGTCACCACAGCGAACTGGTCGTACAAAGATTTGGCAATTGTTTTTACGCCGGATGCCCTTCCTGACACAACCACAGACCACCGAGCAACCACAGTCCTCTGTGTGGAGCAGAGAGCTGATATCTAGGGTTCCCGGGGGAGCAGATGGTGTGGGTTAAAGGCCTTGCTCAAGGACCCAGAGTGGGGCAGATGAGGGTGGAGACAAGTGTGACCGCTTCACTTATCCCACCCACATTTTTGATGTTGTCGGTACCGGGGCTTGAACCGGCGACCTTCCGATCACAAGCGCATCTTCTTAACCTATGCTCCACCACTCCCTGCCATGTGTACCCACTATCTAACCATATACCTAGATATTTAGATTCGCTAACCATTTCCAGAGGTGGCCCATATAGTAAGAACTGTTCAAAATGTACAGTATCTTCTTTTTGTTTGTTATCACCATGTGCAGTAATTGGTTTTGCTTACTGACATTTTGAAGCCCCATTCGTATGACCAACTCTCTATTTGATTAATCGCTATTCGTATGCTTTTAACTGCTGTAGACTTATGCTTTTAACTTTATATGTGATACATTTCTCCCCCTCATCCATATCGCTCCATCATCCGCGTATAATGCTGAATTAATACCTCTACCAAGATCCGCAAACATGTAACGTGAACTGTCTGACCGTTCTTCTTCTGTAATCAAACCACGACAGCTGCACGCTGGAAGAATCAATGCTGCCCCTAGAGGTAAGGCGGTGCAACTTTTTTTTATTGTCAGTTTTCATTCAATCTTTATTTCCATACCATACCCATACCACTTTATTTATAGAGCACTTAAACAGACACAAGGCCAACCAAAGTGCTGTACAATAGAAAACAAACAAGCATAGCAAACAGGAAAAACAAAAAATAAAAATATAGATACAAATAGCATACAGAAACTAACTAAAATGGCGAACAGTGTATATTACAGAGGATCAAAACAAATCACACCGTGTTAAAGGCAAGAGAATAGAAGTGGGTTTTCAAGCAAGACATAAATACTGTGAGTGAGGGAGCCTGCCTGACACTCAGTGGCAACTCATTCAGTCTCGGACCCGCAACAGATTTGATATGATTTCGTCAGGTTAATCTCATTGAGCCTCGAGGACTCATTTACAAGAGCGACCTGCTACAAACTAAAGAATGATGACAACAGTAACAGTAGAAATGTCCTTAAACAATCAACAACAGACAAACATAAAAGAGTAATACAGATTTTTTTTAAACAAAATTAAAAACAAAATATTAATGTAACAAAAACATTATAAAATAGATGTAGAAAATCAGTAGCAGTAATCAGTAACAGGAACACATCTGCATTGGTTTTTGCCAGGATTCCAACAGATTCTTAAAACCATTTAGAGAGGTCATGGCCGAGAGCTTTAAGTCTTTTTGTAAGATATTCCATGAAGCAGGAGTGGAGTAGGAGAAGGCCCTTTTTCCAAGTTCAGTCCTCACTGACGGAACACTGCAGGTAATCATGTCCTGAGAGCGCACGCTGTAGCTGCACTCACAAAGACATGTAGGAGGAGATGTATGAGGGCAGCAGACCAAGAAGTGATTTAAAGATGAAAATGTACCAGTGGAAGAGTCTGTGTGAGGTTAATGATGTCCAGTTAACCAGTGAATACAGGGTGCAGTGGTGGGTACGATAATCACAGCCAGTTATGAATCTTAGTGCACCATGATAGACAACATCCAACATCCGCAGGGTGCTTGTAGGAGCATTCATGTAGAGAATGTCACCGTAATCAATGGAGGGAAGGAAAGTCACAGATACAAGGCGTTTCCTAACATTCAAAGTTAGACATGATCTGTTTCTGATTAGGCTTAATTTAAATTAAATAACGGCTCTGGCTTAAATTAGGCATTGATAAGTTTATTTAGCATTTAGTTATTAGTGTGAATGCTAGTGTTTTTCTCAGGGGCGTTTTTAGGGTTGAAGGAATCCTAAGTGTTCAAAATGATCCGAGCACATAATTCCAGGAGACTTCACCTTAGTATAAAAAGATTTAATTGAGCAGGAATTAAAGTATGCAGATTTACATATCAGAATGCATTTTGAGGAACAAGGTCAGACTGAACCTTTTGATTTCCTGCCTGGGGGGTTGTTCAAAGAATTGTTGTCCTTCTCTGTTCTTCTTCTTCTTTTGGTTTTTATTGGCGGCTGGCCAGGGCCGGCCCAAACCTCTTTGGGGCCCTAAGCGAAATTTGGATGGAGGCCCTCTGTTTCTACTAATAATGTGAATTACTGCAATCAACGGTCATATGGTTTTATCATTCTCCCACCTGATAAAACATATTGCAACTCTGACAGCCCTTTTTAATGCACCGGTATATATGTAATTTATTGCAGGGGTGTCAAACTTATTTTCATTTTGGACCACATCAAGTTCATGAATGTCCTCAGAAGGCCAGACATGGCAGAATGTATTGATAAAACTGGTAAAATCAAACTTTCTAAAAATTTAATATTTTATGTTTGATTAAGTAATATGGCAATAAAAACATAGAAAGACAGACAGAACATTCCTTGAATTTTCCCATGTTACTACAGTGATCGTCACTTTTTTCATGCTGTTTTAGAAGTGACCCAATGTTGACCCAATCCCGCTGTCCTTCGGTTGACAGTTTTGATGACTTTTGGGAGAATAATTTGCAGCAGAAGCAAAAGACTGCATCTTTAGATATTGAATAAGTCAGCCAGCTCTGCCTGACTTTTTCCCCATTGACTAACTGTCTGTAGGCATAATGAAAATGAAAACTTTGCCCATCATGCCTTTTGGGGAAGGAAAAGGTATCCTTAATAGGCAGTGGTCCTCTCATCAGTACATGTGCTGAAAATGTATCCATAAGAAAGTATGTTAAATTCTACCCCAATCAAAAACCCTGGCTAAATAAGGATGTCCGCACCCTGCTGGCAGCCAGGGACACTGCTTTCAAGTCTAGAGATACTGAGGAGTTGAGAAAGTGCAGGAGAGAACTGGATGATGGCATAAAGAAGGCCAAAGCCGCGTATGCACAGAGGATCGAGGGACAGTTCACCTCACATGATCCACGGAGCATGTGGCAGGGCATCAAATGCTTAACAGACTACAAGGGCAAAAGCAAACAATGCCCCAGGGACCCATCCCTGCCTGATGCCCTCAATAAGTTTTATGCACGTTTTGATGATCCAAACAGACCAACTAGCACCAGACTCACCTCATCACCAGACGAGGAGCACCTCAAAGTGACCGCAGCAGAAGTGAGAGGCAGTCTCAGAAGGATCAACCCTCATAAAGCTACGGGTCCAGACAACATCCCAGGGAAAGTTCTGAAGGAATGTGCGGACCAGCTCTGTGAGGTGCTGGCTGACATCTTCACCACCTCACTTTCACTGGAGTCAGTTCCCACCTGCCTGAAGACCGCCACCATCATCCCAGTCCCAAAAAGCTCCACAGTGACTGGTCTGAATGACTATAGACCGGTGGCCCTCACCCCGATAGTCGCTAAATGTTTTGAGAAACTGGTCATGTCCCACATCAAGACAACCGTCAACATCAGCGAGGACCCTCATCAATATGCATACCGCGAGAACCGATCAACAGAGGACGCCATCTCCTCTGTGGTCCACACTGCTCTCACCCACCTGGATCAGAAGGACTCATACGTGCGTCTGCTCTTTGTGGACTTCACATCTGCCTTCAACACCATGATCCCCCAAACTCTGATAGACAAACTATCCACACTTGGACTAAGCCCCTCCATCTGTAACTGGGTACTAGACTTCTTAACAAACAGACCACAGTCCGTGAAGATCCACAACTTCTCCTCCTCCACCATCACCCTCAGCACTGGCTCTCCTCAAGGATGTGTGCTGAGCCCTCTTCTGTTCACTCTGCTCACATATGATTGTACAGCCACACATCCAGGCTGTCATATTGTTAAGTTTGCAGATGATACAGCGGTGGTGGGATGCATCACAAACAATGATGAGTCCAGCTACAGACAGGAGGTGGAACACCTGGAGAGCTGGTGCAAAGAGAACAATCTTCACATGAATGTGAAGAAGACAAAGGAGATGATTGTGGACTTCAGAAGGAACAAACACACCCATGCCCCACTGAAAATAGGTGGGTCTGCAGTGGAAGTGGTCTCCAGCTACAAATACTTGGGTGTACACATGAATGATAACCTCAGCTGGAGCAACAACACCACCAGCCTGATCAAGAAAGGTCATCAGAGACTCTACTTCCTCAGACGGCTGAGACGAGCTGGTCTGAGCAGCCCAGTTCTCACCTCGTTCTACAGGTGTGCAGTGGAGAGCATCCTGTGCTCCAGCATCAACGTGTGGCATGGAGGCTGCACAGTTGAAGAGAGGAAAGCTCTACAGAGAGTGGTGAAGGCTGCACAGAAGTCTGTTGGAGTCAGTCTCCCCACCATCACAGACATTTACACCTCCAGATGCAGGAAAAGAGCCACCTGCATCATGAAAGACCTCACTCACCCAGCACACTCACTCTTTGCACCACTCCCCTCGGGACGGAGGTTGAGGAGCATCAAATGTAGAACCACTAGACTGAGGAACAGCTTCTACCCTGAGGCTGTCAGACTCATGAATAAATAAATAATAAGAATAAACACTGCAAAATGTCACATCATGCTGATACTGATCTGTTTCTTGTTGCTGTGTTCATCTGTGACCATCTGCTCATACAGACTCATGTTCATGCTGCTGTTTGTAATGATGTTTTTCTATTATATTAGGGCTTAGTGTATTACTAGTTGATGTTTTTCTTAGTTAATCCTAGATGTTATTACTGTTTTTC
Source organism: Garcialebias charrua (assembly GCA_038048925.1). Taxonomy (NCBI): domain Eukaryota; kingdom Metazoa; phylum Chordata; class Actinopteri; order Cyprinodontiformes; family Rivulidae; genus Garcialebias; species Garcialebias charrua. The sequence goes on from JBBPBX010028301.1 coordinate 34,793, forward strand.
TCTTACATTTTGTTGTTGGATGTAACTGGGACCCTGTGTACATAATCTCGTTTTCAACACATGTACTACATGCGGTGCAAATGACAATAAATTCTCTCTGACTCTGACTCATCACCTGCTCAGTCCTGTTTACATCTGAGAGGAAAGATGGCCACTCAGCTGGGTCCATTGGCAGAGCTGATGATCCTTGGTGTGGCTCGGACTTTGATGTGGAAGCTTCTGAGAAAGAGACAAAAGAAAGATGAAGATTAATAATAACATAAAAGGGCAGAAAATGTTTGCGATGTACATAACTGTTAATCTGAAAATGTTCTGTAGCACAAAGAGGAATTATAGAAGATGTTTTGCTGTTAACTTACCAGGCAGATCATCTGCAGTTGCAGACACAGATGAGACAATGGGCACAGAGGATCGGGATGCTAGACTTAGCTCTGCAGAGGACGGAGATGGACCTAAGATGAAAACAAAATAAAATTGTTATGTTAGATGTCATATCACCAGTGCTGGGCAGCGCTAATCCAAAAATTAGTCCCGCTATTTCTAAAGCACTAATTAATTTATTTAGGTCCGCAATTTCAAAAGCACTAATGTCTTATGAAAATTAGGGGAAGCTAAATTCTAAACCGCTATTTAAATTCAACAATTGGTAGCCAGCAAGTTATGCAATATTTGCACTACACTGCCAACTAGCGGTCCATATCCTAGATGTTATTACTGTTTTTCTCTTACATTTTGTTGTTGGATGTAACTGGGACCCCGTGTACATAATCTCATCTCATCACATGTACTACATGCGGTGCAAATGACAATAAAGACTCTCTGACTCTGACTCTGATAATAATATTGTTTGTAATAATAATCATTTTCTTTGAGTATAACCAATAGACAAAATACACACAACAAAACAGACCCTGATTACACCCAAGAGTTCTTTTTTTTCTATTTTAAATCAGTTCTTGAATCCCGGATGATTAAAGGTCCATCAATCAATAATCTGGTAGTTTGTAGTTCATGATCCAGGGTAATATGTCCAGAAAAAAACAAATAGTTTGGTGCAATTTAAGTCCTACCGCACAGCTGCGGTGATCCGGTAGCTTGCCATCCTGGGTGGGAACAGGGGGTGAAAAAAACCCTGACCTAAACAAGGTCATAAACAAAACAAAAATTAGCATTACTATATACACAGGACTAAACTGTTATCAAAAATAGTTAAACATTCACATAGTTAAACATTCACAAAAACAAATAAAATAATTCCAGCAGGTATTTTTCAAGAATCATTCAAATGTCTTGTTAAGCACCTTGGTCAATTTTCATTCATTCAACCTTTATTTATACAGGCTAGCCTCGTTGAGCCACAGGGACTCATTTATAAGAGGGACCTGTCTCACTCACACCCAGGGTCAATTTAGAGTTAACAATCAGTCTAACATGCACGTTTTTGGTCTGTGGGAGGAAACCGGAGTACCCGGAGAAAACCCACGCATGCACGGAGAGAACATGCAAACTCCACCCAGAAAGGCCCCGGGCCGGGACTTGAACCTGGGACCTGCTCGCTGAGAGGCAGCAGCTCTACCAGTTGTGCCACCGTGCAAGGCATTGCAGGAAGGTGCTATACAAATAAGGTAAATTATTATTATAACTTCAATTCAAAGACCACATCAACAGTACATATCAAATTAAAGTTACAGATCAAGTTTAGTGCACTTCCAAGTTGTATCCAAGTTTAATTCATATAAGAGTCAATTAAGCTTAATTTAATTCAATGTTGTTTCAAAAAACAAATAGTAATTTCTTTTTTCTTGCGCAACCCAAAATAAATTAAAGCTCCCCTGACATCATCTTTTAACTTTCCATAAAATGGCACAACATATA
>JBBPBX010028302.1:7225-23790 GCA_038048925.1 Garcialebias charrua
TGGCCCCCCGGCCCCCCGGCACAGTGGCATGACTTTTTACTTTAGCAGCAGCACTCCGCCTGTTTCCTCGTGTTTGTGCTTCAGTGGCTCCATCGTTCCCTTTCATTCACTCTGCCAGGGCCACAACTGACACACACACACACACACACACACACACACACACACACACACACACACTTTGACCCCATGCACCCTCTGCAGCGAGCAGTAAATATTCCATTGTGGGGCCATTAGCAGCATCTCGGGGGTTAAGAGGCTCAGACAGACGATTAGACAAAAAGATGAAGCGTCTGATTTTATTTGATTGTTTTTGTTTCAGAGTCACATTCGAAGAGCAGCTATTCAAAAGATTATGCCCCCCCCCCCCCAAACATCTACACTTATGAACACACGTTCTCCGTGTTGCTTCCTGTCGTCCATGTGGCAGCAGCTTCCTCTGCCAGAACATAACGACCAGCAGACCTGCTTCCATCACGCTCAGGAAACGTAAGATGCAATTATGAGCGCTCCGAGCCAGAACGGCTTTGTGTCTGTGCTCCTGCGTTCACACGGCAAAACCAAAGCGCTGCTGGTGTGTGTTGGTGTGTGTTGGTGTGTGTTGGTGTGTGTTGGTGTGTGTTGGTGTGTGTGTTGGTGTGTGTGTTGGTGCACACGTGTTTTTTATATGAGTGGAGCCTCGGGCCGTGCAGCCAGTTTAGTTGAGGTCTGCACCTTACATGGACTGGAGTCATACTGGTGACATAAACCATCAAGAATTAGTGTCACCCTGCCAGAAACCTCGACACGGAGCAACAACGCAACATAACTGTGTGTGTCTGTGTGTCATGTGTAGATGTGTGTCTGTGTGTCATGTGTAGATGTGTGTCTGTGTGTCATGTGTGTCGTGTAGATGTGTGTCATGTGTAGATGTTTGTTCACATGTACGACACAGTCGGCAGTGATTGCTGTACAAACTAACTCCACGGAGCCTGAAGTCAGAAAGAGCCTTGTGTTTTCACACACACACCTCAGAGAGATGAAAACACACACACACCTACACACAGCGTGGTGGCCAGCTCTCAGCTGGGGGCACACTTGTCTTGTGCGCACCCACTTGACGTGCACATATATATATATATATATATATATATATATATATATATATATATATATATATATATATATATATATATATATATATATATATATATATATATATATATATATATATATATATATATATATATATATATATATATATATATATATATATATATATATATATATATATATATATATATATATATATATATATATATATATATATATATATATATATATATATATATATATATATATATATATATATATATATATATATATATATATATATATATATATATATATATATATATATATTATATATATATATATATATATATATATATATATATATATATATATATATATATATATATATATATATAATATATATATATATATATATATATATATATATATATATATATATACATATATATATATACATATATATATATATATATATATATATATATGTATGTATGTATGTATGTATGTATGTATGTATGTATGTATGTATGTATGTATGTATGTATGTATGTATGTATGTATATACATGCATTAATGCATGTACATACATATGAATATATTTTTAAAGAAACAGTTACAAACAAAAACAACGTTCAGTTTTACACACAGTGATGAATGAACGTCCTTCTGTCGGCTCGGACTTTATGACTTTATGTTTTCTAGCCGGTTGTCGTCTACGCTATCCGTTGTGTGTGTTTGGTTGCCAGGTTAGCAGAACAGCAGAAAACAGTCAAATCTCAGAAAGTCGTCATTGTTAGTAGAAAATGGCCACCACAGGAAAACATCAATGAAAACACAGGACTACAACGAAGTTAATTAAAAATGTGTGTTTATATGGAGCGAGCATTTGTTGTGGTTGTAGCTGAGCTTCATCCTGAACACACGCTCTGAGGGCTGACAGGATCTTTGTCAGATACATGGACATGTGAGCTGGCGGGTGATGGGCATTCTTCCAATTTCAATAAATATAAATTCTTCTGTGTTTGAAACAAATCTGCATCCAGACAAGAAACCAGTCCAGAAATGTTGAGGTCAGGACATGGAGCCCAACAAGTTCAGCTGCAAGCTAAACTTCGGCTGCACCACTGGTTTTATACTCGTGTCAAAGCCGGATGTTTTACCGTATCGCCTCCCTCTTTCGTCCAGATCTTTTCAATAAACTTCATGTGACCGGAGTGTTGCACACTTTTCCTCATCTCTGAAGTCAAGGCCACAAACAAAGGTCAGTTCTTATCAAAGGTCTTCAGCTGCATGATGATGGGTCGACAGACATATGATGTGCTCCTCTCGTCCAACGTTTACTTTTGAAGCTGTCAGTTTGCTGAGGTCGACTCGTCGTCTCAGTTTCAAACAAGTGAGACGTTTCTAACTGGGTTATGATATGAATGATGCGCTGATTGAACAACGCACAGGACGTGCTCTTAATCTGTGTTGTTCTCAATAAATACTCTGTTTTATGATTGTTTTACTAAACAGACTGAAAACTGTGAACATTTGGAGACAAAATAAAGAACGTTAGTTTTCAATGATTGCACTGAACAGAACGAGAAAGAACACTGGTGGATTCGTTACTGAAATAATGTAATTTATTCATTATAAACAGAAAACATTTTTATAGAGCAACATATGGATCGTGATAAACGGATTAAAACAATCTCCACCTTCTATTAGAAACAGTTTGTTGTGTTAAATGTTCAGCTTTAAGAAGTGGATCATGCGTTGAAGTGATATGACGCATTAATTATTAATAACACCTGCGCTCTATGGCTAAGGGGAACATATGTCCTGCATGAATTATCTCCGATCAATATATAGAGTTGAGTGGAAACATGGCTCCTAATGACATCCCTGTTTGACCGCATGCTAACCTCGGCTCCCACCTCTTTGTGTTTTCCTCGTTCTGAACTCTGCTCCCGTCCCACTCCTCGGCTGTCGGGGCTTTTTGTGCACAAACTACAACACAGATCAATGGACGTGCACGTGCGCACGCAGCAGACCCGGAGCAGGCTGCAGGAGCTCCAACCCGAACTCCTGCAGCCTGCAGGTTGATCAATAGTCAGAAGAGAAGCGTCGTTTCATTCCACACTAATCATGTTTTCAATGTGTTCTGTCTCCTGCTGTCGCCCGTTCTTCACCTTCATTCCTCGGAGGTCCTCAGGAGGCTCAGCCAGACACCCGGTTAGACGTGATTACAATCATTAGGGCCCCCTCCTTCCACCCCTGCAGACAGCACCTGCACATTAGCTGATCCATACTTATTGCATCTGGGCTCCTCTTACAGTCTTGTAATTGTCATGGAGAGACGTATTAGTGTGACACTTGATGTCTGCGAGGTGAGATGCTGCGCTGACACCAAATCAACTTACACCCGGCCTCGCGGGACGTTGGAGGGCACGGCCGCGCGCTGACAACTCGGGCGCAGGCAGCCTGGATTGAGTTTCAGTGGAGGCTGTGTTAGCTTGTAGTGCTGCACGGGGTGGGGGGGTACTGACAGGAAGCAAGACTGAAGGGATCAATAGCATTGCACTGCATGGCACTACAGATAGGGGCAGACCCAAACAAAGAAAGATTGCATTACACAGCTTTAAATCAAGATAAGAATGAATTATTTTAACACAAACGTAAAAAAAAACTGAACGTATTTAATTTTCTGTTGGAAAGAAGCACCGTTCTTTACTCTGTTCCAACTAGGGGTGCAGGAAGAAATCGATTTTTTAAATTTTTTTTAAGAATCTAGATTCTTAGTCCTGGCGATTCAGAATCGATTCTAAAAGACCCAAAATTGATTTTTTTTTTTTTACATTAAAACCCAAAAGATAAAGAAAATAAAACCATATCTCATAATATATGAAAGAATACATAAAATGAAAGGTGGCAGAAAGAAGAAGAAATCTTATTTTATCTGCCCCTTTTTTTCAAAAACAACACAATTCAAACAATATCCGCTCGTTCTCAATCAGTTCATCTGGACAGTTTATTTTTAGTAGAAACGTTTCACCCTCACTCCAGAGGGCTTCGTCAGTCAGAGTAGTCCCAAGCACACTGAAGTTACCCCACCAAGTAAACAACTTAAGTGGACCAACCAGACCAACCAGACCAACCAAAACAAAAATCTTCTATAAGTAACAGAGCAAAAAGCTAACCTAATACTGTACTGGTAATTTAAGTTACAGAGTTTAATGCACTCTTGTATTATTTGTTCCTATTTTTGGTATAAATATCTAACAATGCAAAAAAATTGATACAATAAGGAACCTAAAATTATTGTTCTAAATAAATGTTCCATTTGTTTACATTGTTGTTTATTCTTTTCAGATTGTCAGTTACAAAACTGAAACTAAATTTATGACCATTTTAATAGAAAATTTGTTTCTGAATAAAAAAATCATTTCTGAATCGAAAAATCGATTTTGAATCGAATCATGACACCAAAAATCAGAATCGAATCGATTCTCCAGACACAGAGAGATTCACACCCCTAGTTCTAACATCTGATCCGTTCAACACATGGACATTTGTGCTGTGTGGCTGGACCTGAGCCTCCAGGTGGCCTTGTGTCCCCGGTCAGAACAAACAGAGCAGCAGTTAGCTCTACCTCTGTCCTGGGGGCCAGGCCCCGCCTGCTGACGGGCCCCCCAGCCGTTCAGGGACAGGATGCTGGGTCATGGAGGCGACTTTTCTCAAAAGAAGCTTCCCAGAGACTCTCCCGTGCTCTCGTCGTGTTGCAGTCCAGAATGACGCTCGCGAAGTTCACACGTCTGTTTTATACAATAAAAGACACGATGAAGCTGTTAGATGACCCCCCCAGGGCCCACTGCAGTGAAATGATAACTCTCAGTTCCCCGACCACTGAAGCTTGGAGATCCTGCAGCAAATGGACTTTTAAAAAGTGATTATTTTGCACCAGAGTAGAATTAACAAGTAAAAACAACAAAAAAAGAAGAATTTTCACAATAAAAGTCCCAAGAAAAATTCTCAATACCTCCAAGTGGCGTGGGCACGGGGCGATAGACGAGTGTTGTCTGAAAGAGCAAGTGCAGAGTTTAGTGGAGCGAGAGGAACAATGAACAGCTAAAAAAGAGAAGTGAAGCAAAATGGATTGAATGTGTTGAAGACCAGATGTGCTGGGGATGAATCAAACATCTGCTGGCTCTGCAAAAACTTTCACAATCTCGAATGACCCCCGTCTTCTTTTCTTTTTGAACCAGATGTCACCGTTTCGCAGCGTTCCCCTCACAGAGGCACTTTTATGCATAAAAATATGTGTGTTATTTGATGTTGCATCTTTTCAAAAACATCTGGAGAGTTTTAAAAACACCACATTGATTTGTTACCTTGCCTTTATTTCTATTCTGCGTGTGTGTGTGTGTGGTCATAAAGTTTGGCTTGGTGTGTGTGGTGTGACACAGAAAGATGTGACCCCCCTGCAGCGTGTCACACACTCGAGCACAGTTCACAGAGAAACAACGTCCGGGTGGCGACGGACAACTTTCTGAGCCTCAGACACAGATCGGAGTCTTTCTCAAAGCTGTTGTGTCTCATATTATTAATATTTCTTCTATTTCCTGTCAATATCTGACCAAATTCATCCAAACAACTTTAAGTTTTGTGAAAAATGCTGTTCAATAACAGTTTAAAAAAAAAATCACAGTTCTTACTGACATGCAGACTTTACGTCCAGACACAATTCCACTGATGACATTTTTAACGTGTGCAAATTGGGATAAATTTAGCCTGGCCCTCGCCTTCCTGCACAGCTCCGCTCAATTCTCATTTCCCTTCACTGCACAGTCTGGGACTTGTCCCATAGACAAGGATATCTCCGGTAGGTTTTGACCGGACCAATCAGAGAGCAGAAGGCGGAGTTTTGAACGACGTCGACTGACGTCGTCATTCAAAATGGCTGCCGCCACGAAGGAATTTTCAATAAAACAAGGTAAAAAACTATTATTTCTCTGCTGAGAAAAATATATTTCATAGCTGACGTTATATCAGAAGTGTTCCTGAGCAATCAGAGAGCAGAAGGCGGAGTTTTGAACGACGTCGACTGACGTCGTCATTCAAAATGGCTGCCGCCACGAAGGAATTTTCAATAAAACAAGGTAAAAAACTATTATTTCTCTGCTGAGAAAAAATATATTTCATAGCTGACGTTATATCAGAAGTGTTCCTGAGCAATCAGAGAGCAGAAGGCGGAGTTTTGAACGATGTCGACTGACGTCGTCATTCAAAATGGCTGCCGCCACGAACGAATTTTCATCAAAACAAGGTAAAAAACTATTATTTCTCTGCGGAGAAAAAATATATTTCATAGCTGACGTTATATCAGAAGTGTTCCTGAGCTTAACAGTTCCTAAATCAATTCACGAAATGGTCAAATCTGCTGGATATTAAATAGTTTCGGTTTGATATTTTCCAAACAGCCTCGGGTGCGCTACGAAAATAAATGATAAAAAATCGAATTTTATCTCAAATGTTTCATCTAGGCCAACAGTCAGTAAATTAAAGACATATAATTACACACTGGTGGCAGAAAAAATATCCACCGAGTGGTTTCTGAGCAATTTATCTGATAGCCTGGACCTCGTCAGGCTAAACTAACAAAACTCTGCCTCCTGTTCTCTGATTGGTCCATTCAAAAATCTCCAATGAGAAATCGTTGTCTATGGCAGAGATGCCAGACCCTAGTCCAAAGCGAAGTGAAGGACATGGGTCTGGTTTAAACCAGGCTAGGATAAATTGATCAAATCTCTATTTTATTCTGATGGAGAAAAATAATTAATGAGCAAATTATTTCACATCCAGCCCTGTTTGTAATTTATTTAAACCTTCGACTCTCATCGTCATCGTTTGATAGAAATAGATTTTTCTCTTGTATTCAAATATTTTATTTTTATCTCCAACAAAGAAACAAACATTTACCATCATGTAAGTTTTATTATAACTTTTTGTTCTTGGTCAAACATAATTCTGTCTACTTCTTGTATTTTCTTGGTGAAATGTGACTGCGCAGGATAAAAAGGCACTTGTGTGTGTTTGAGTGATGTGATAATGAATTGTAGGCTCTGTTCAAATTAACAGACGCGTGAGACAACTCTGCACGGAGGACAAAGGTGGAATAAATGGACAAAATGTTGAATTTGCGTGCATGAATGAGTGTTCTCTAAATATATTTATTATATTCATTTAGATATGTGTTTATTCTTGGGCATCTGTCACTGGACGCCACCTTTAGCTCGTGTTTTACTTTTGTAATTAACAAGATGGACGCAGGTTCCTTCAGGGCGCAGATCCATCCTGGTGGCCCTTCCGCTCCACGTTATTTAGCCGTTCAGTGAAAAACTGTCGGGGAAAGAAAAGGTAGCAGAGAGGAGGAGGAGGAGAGACTCCAGTTAATGGTCCTGCATCTTCCTGGCAGCATGTCAATAATGGGTCTGATCACATTAAATAAAGAGTCCATTAACTTATTCTTCTCTTCCTGCTGCAGAGCAGAAGCACCGGAGAGATGAAAAGTTTTTTCTAGCGCAGCGTGTGTGCACGTCACAGACACCTCCATCTGAAAACACCGACACTTGGACGTTTTACCTTCAGTCACACATTCATTTTCAAGAATGTATTGCTGACGAGATATATTTAAGTTTGCTAATAGTAAGGAATTATAATGAATAATTGTGATAAGTTTTGTGGTTTGTTGTATTATGTATTGTTTGAATTGATAGTTTTGATTTGATATTGTTAAGAAGGGGCAGAAATGATAAGAATTCATTCTTCTTCTGCTGCCTTTCATTTGATAGGTATTCTATTTTATTTGTTTTGAATATGTCTGGTTTTAATTGACATGAAATGAACAAACAAACAAACAAACAAATGAAAGAAGAAACACGTTCTTGCAACAGATGCAACTATTAACATTTTTCATTTGTGGTTATCTGTTCAGGCACTGAACCCTTTTTAAACTGATGAACACAGACCTTTGACTTAGCGTCTTAGCAGACGAACGAGAAGCGGAGATGATCCACCACGACGGTGCACACATCCAACACTGACGGTGCACACATCCAACACTGACGGTGCACACGACGGTGCACACATCCAACACTGACGGTGCACACATCCAACACTGACGGTGCACACGACGGTGCACACGACGGTGCACACGACGGTGCACACGACGGTGCACACGACGGTGCACACATCCAACACTGACGGTGCACACATCCACCACGACGGTGCACACATCCAACACTGACGGTGCACACATCCAACACTGACGGTGCACACATCCAACACTGCAGCCACGGAGCAAACTGTGAGCATATGTTGGTGCACCTACTCTGCTGCTCTGCCAAAAGAGTAATCAAGACAAAGGGGATGTGATATAAGTGGGACAGAGAAGCATCTCCACCAACACGCACACACATTTCTCCGCCGCCTCACTGCTCCTCATGGGCCCTGGAGGGAGCGCAGAGGCCTCCACATCTGGAGGCCTCCACATCTGTCTCCCAGGCCAACGACAGACCTGGCTGCCGTTTCCAGACCTGAGAGATCACACGGATCATCTTCAATTAATGTAAAATGTCAGATAATCCCTCTGCTTCTACCGGTCCTCTGCTCAGAGGCGTCCCCTCTAGCTCCGTGCTAGGTCTGCTGAGTTTTGCACATTGATCACAGTTAGGGTTCCTCAGCGCAGCGCTGGCGAGGTAAGCCCACACGACTGTATGTTGTGTGCTTCGTGCAGAGACGGGGAGGCGATGCGTCAGCGCAGACACAAACGCTGCTGGCAGGTTAGTGCTGCGAGCCGGTCCTTCAGAGGTTCTGAGCCCGGGACAAAAGTCCACTCGGCTCTGCTGTGCATCGCTGCTGCAGAGGCTTCCATGTGCTGGTCCTCTGCATCGCTGCAACAGAGGCTTCCATGTGCTGGTCCTCTGCACCGCTGCAACAGAGGCTTCCATGTGCTGGTCCTCTGCACCGCTGCAGCAGAGGCTTCCATGTGCTGGTCCTCTGCACCGTCTGCAACAGAGGCTTCCATGTGCTGGTCCTCTGCATCACTGCAACAGAGGCTTCCATGTGCTGGTCCTCTGCATCACTGCAACAGAGGCTTCCATGTGCTGGTCCTCTGCATCAGCTGCAACAGAGGCTTCCATGTGCTGGTCCTCTGCATCGCTGCAACAGAGGCTTCCATGTGCTGGTCCTCTGCATCGCTGCAACAGAGGCTTCCATGTGCTGGTCCTCTGCACCGCTGCAACAGAGGCTTCCATGTGCTGGTCCTCTGCATCGCTGCTGGGCTGTCGACAGAGGACTGTCCGTCCACTTTGAAAGAAGCCAAGGGACGGCGTTTCAACATAAAAGATGATCACAACGTGGGTGGAGACCAAACGAGTCAGATGTCGTGGGTCCCAAACTAAATTATAACCTCCTAACAACACCCCCAACCTCCCCCCACCACCACCACCAATCTCCACAGCCTAGAACTGTGTCATCAATAAAGTATAAATAAGTCAGTTAGTTGCCCTTAGCGGCAGCTAGCACACAGTCATGAATTTTAGACGGAAGCCATGAGTTAAATCAGGTGGAGAGGTGAGGGCCGTGTATCTTCTGGCCCGTCAGCTGATGTGGACTTTTCATATTCACGTCTACCAGAACCTGACGGACAGTCTTCAGATGCAGAAGTGTTGACGAGTCGTTGCTCTTTGCACAGTTTGTGACTAAATGACGACACAGGAACTAACTCTTCCTGCTCCAGGATCAGTTAATGGTTAGAGAACGATCCTACAAAGTACTTTGTAGTTTCCACTTCAGTTGTGTTTTAAACAGGAGAGCATTCAAATGAGAACAGAACTCAACGTGCACTGGTTTTCTGTGAACATTTTTATAATTTAACAATTAAAATAAAGAGATCAGTGTTGGGTAAAGGGTATACAACAGACCATGCTACATTTATTTGTAGGATATGCCATTCATGCAATTACATTACTGATAAAAACCACCAATATACAATTTAATTTTCAAGCCAACCAACTGTACGGAAGCCTAAAGAGGACATTATTAGACATTTCATTTCTTGCCATTACATGGAGATTAGAACAAATGTATTGCTAACATCACGTTTCCTCTAAATAACCAGATAATATATGTTTTGATTGAGAAATTAATTTTTTCACTGAACTTCAACCTGAAATTTTACATCTTCATCTTCATCTTCATCAGAACAGCTGAACTGACTGACAGTAAAAAAATAAAAAAATAAAGTCACTTTAAAGAAGAGCCGTCACTGATCAGCACCTTCAGAAGATTGATACTTGTCTGGAAGACTGAGTGATGAAACTGTGGAGACACAACAACCACGGTCGAAACTAAACACGGTTTCCTTCAAATATGTTGTTGTAAAAAATAAAATAAAACTTTAATTTCTTGAGATGGCAAATAAATAAAATTACATCAAATACATATTTAGAAGATACAGTCATCAGCTTTTTAAGAAATCAGAAATAACCATTACACATTTATCTCTTTGAATATATCTTTAAATAAATGCTCAGCTCTTCCATGTCTAATGAAGTTCCTGGAGAAACTTTGACGGGACTACACTGAGCATTTTGCTAACAGCTGCTGTTTTAAATGTTCTTTATAAATAAAGTTGACTTAACTGCCATGCTGCAGCCACTTTACCTTTTTGATTTGACAGATGTTTTGATCTCAGCTACCACCAAAGTGTAATTTCTCTAAAAATGGCTGATTTATAGTATTTTCCTTTTTAGCTTAAGCAGCCATCTTGGTTTTTGGTTTGCGATGAGAGTCTAGGGATCATTCTCAGCTACCAACACAAATTTCAGCTCAATATCTCAAATAATGATTGAGTTATACGTAGTCCATTCTGTGTTTTCTGAGGTAGCTGTGGCAGCCATCTTGAACCAAAATGGCTCCAAACGTTAATCAGTGTTTTAAAAAAAAGATTTTTTTTTTGCAAATATGGAACATACAAGAACAAAAAAGAACAACATAGAACTAATTATAAACACAAATACAGCAATCAAGGGTATTACATAACATAAAACAATATTTTACAAAGTTAAAATCAAATCGGTGCTCGAGGGTTGTAGTTCTTCAAAGGCAGTTATCATTTGAATAGCTTTAGCATTGAGCTTCCTTTTATGGATTCTATATAAATATTTATAGAAGATAATAAAATCTGGAAGTTAGGCTTTTGTTGTAAATATTTGGAGGTGTTGCATATGCTATTTACCATAAATAATACAAAAATTAACAACATATAAACATTCAGTTTTAACAAGGTCACATTTCTCCATCCCAAATAAAACATGCTTTTCTGTTAAAGTAATGTTCACATTCTTTCGATTTTAATCAGTGTTTTGTTCACAGACCTCTCCAGGTCATGTGACCTCACTGTGTCAGTGAAGAGTTCTCTCAGTGTTTTTCAATGGGATGTTTCTTTGATGGTAACTGGAAACGCCAATGAAGTAACACATCATGGACGTAACGTTTGTGGGCGGACACGTTGAGGTTCAGACTACGTTAAGGTTGATTCAGAGTGAGACCCTTTACAGGATTGAGACGGTGGAGAAGCAGGGCAGCCGACCTGGGACCAGGAAGTCACGGTTCGACTCCTGCCATGCCCACATGACGTGGTGTCCCTGAGCAAGACACCCAATCCCTAAGTGCTCCCCGGTGCTTACATAGCTGCCCACTCTCCACCTGGGTGCATGTCAGGTGTGATGGTTAAACCTCATGGTTGTATAGAAACATGACGACAGCACAGAGCACTTTATTCCTCTAATGACACGTTTTTAAACGATGGACTGGATGAATGCTGCTCTGTTCTTCTTTGTCATCACCGTTTGATTGTTTTGTGTTTTCTTGTTACAACATATGGCGCATCAAGTTCAAGTTAAGTTGATTGTCATTATCATCACATGTGGTACATGAGATCCCAGTTACAATCAAACATGGCAAAATGTAAAGTGTAAAAAGAAACAGTATATAAAGATCCAAGATATAAACTTAGATATACAGTACACTAAACCACATATGTCAAAGTGCCGGCCCGCCAATTCATCATTTATGGCCCCCATGATGTTTTTTTTTTTTTTTTTTGTGATGGCCTCCCTTCTCCCCTTACAGCCATCCTCTCCACACCATTATTATGAAACATTTATTCTAGTAATTATCTAGTGGAGTTTTTTTATTATTTTTTTATTCATAACATATTTGTTATAAACAGCTGCATTATAAAACAATGTAAAATACTAAAAGCAGGAACATGTCTGTGTTGATTTATGCCAAGAACTCAGCAGATGTAAAGCTATTTAATATTTATTTTAATTCATTTATTCATTCATTTAAAAGAGACGAAATAAAACAAATTAATCAAAAAGAAAATACTGAATGAAAAGAGTGCAGAAAGAAGAAAAAAAATTCTTACAACACCCCATTATAATAAACATTGAACCAGTCCGGCCCTTGGCTTGTAGCAAATGTGTTTTTTTGGCCCTCGGTGTATTTGACTTTGACACCCCTGATCTAAACGATACGCTCAGAGATCTAAGATTTACGCTAAACACTACTAATGTAAAACAGCAGCAGCCGAGCTACAACACAGACACAACTCAGTGTTTATGAAGTTTGAAAGACAAATTTGAAATAAATTCTTCTGAAGAGCATGAAATAAAACATTAGCGAGATCACAGAGTGCAGATTTCAGCCTTTATGATTCCTCCAAATGTCCTCCGCCCACGTCATTATGGAGCTAAAGATTTTCTGTGGTCCAACACGAGGGAAGCAGCAGAGCTTGTTCACAGATGACCTTTGACCTGCCACTGGATAACCAATGGGGAGGCAGCTTTGCCCCTGGACGTGATGGCTCCAGGCAGTGGGCTCTGCATGAACCTATCCCCCAGGTGCCCCTCGTCACTAGATCCTCTGAATAATTCATGAAGGCCCAAAAAGTGCAGTGGGGGAGGGACGGCAGGAAAAGGAAGCGTTAAAGTTCAAGAGTTTAGATCACAAGGAACTTATGCTTCACCTCCCTTGATGTGGCAAACACAGGAACAGAGCTTTTTTATTTACTGAGAACTGGATCAGAGCAGGACTGGAGATCAATGGGTGTTCCCTCGAGGCTTAGCAGAGATCACGATTGCTGCAAGCTGATTGGTGGATCAATGTGCTTCCCATGGTTCACCTTGCCATTGTGAGAACTGATCCTTTCTATTCAGCTGCCTCATGACCAGCTGAGACCAACAACATGCTGGGCTGACTGGTAACTCTGAACTGTCCCTAGGTGAGACGTGTCCCTGTGTCCCTGTGAGGGACTGGAGACCTGTCCAGGGTGTCCCCCACCTCTCACACGTTTATCGTGTTTCCATCTATTTTCAATTCGAATTTTGAGCGAATTTTTGAAATTTCGCAAAAATGTAAATAAAAATTAATGAGAATCAGAAGTGTCATCAACTGGCTTGAAGCGCATCCACCAGGCCACGCAAAGCGGCATTACGTCAGACGTCAGCGTCATTACGTCAGACGTCAGCGTCATTACGTCAGACGTCAGCGTCATTACGTCAGACGTCAGCGTCATTACGTCAGACGTCAGCGTCATTACGTCAGACGTCAGCGTCATTACGTCAGACGTCAGCGTCATTACGTCAGACGTCAGCGTCATTACGTCAGACGTCAGCGTCATTACGTCAGACGTCAGCGTCATTACGTCAGACGTCAGCGTCATTACGTCAGACGTCAGCGTCATTACGTCAGACGTCAGCGTCATTACGTCAGACGTCAGCGTCATTACGTCAGACGTCAGCGTCATTACGTCAGACGTCAGCGTCATTACGTCAGACGTCAGCGTCATTACGTCAGACGTCAGCGTCATTACGTCAGACGTCAGCGTCATTACGTCAGACGTCAGCGTCATTACGTCAGACGTCAGCGTCATTACGTCAGACGTCAGCGTCATTACGTCAGACGTCAGCGTCATTACGTCAGACGTCAGCGTCATTACGTCAGACGTCAGCGTCATTACGTCAGACGTCAGCGTCATTACGTCAGACGTCAGCGTCATTACGTCAGACGTCAGCGTCATTACGTCAGACGTCAGCGTCATTACGTCAGACGTCAGCGTCATTACGTCAGACGTCAGCGTCATTACGTCAGACGTCAGCGTCATTACGTCAGACGTCAGCGTCATTACGTCAGACGTCAGCGTCATTACGTCAGACGTCAGCGTCATTACGTCAGACGTCAGCGTCATTACGTCAGACGTCAGCGTCATTACGTCAGACGTCAGCGTCATTACGTCAGACGTCAGCGTCATTACGTCAGACGTCAGCGTCATTACGTCAGACGTCAGCGTCATTACGTCAGACGTCAGCGTCATTACGTCAGACGTCAGCGTCATTACGTCAGACGTCAGCGTCATTACGTCAGACGTCAGCGTCATTACGTCAGACGTCAGCGTCATTACGTCAGACGTCAGCGTCATTACGTCAGACGTCAGCGTCATTACGTCAGACGTCAGCGTCATTACGTCAGACGTCAGCGTCATTACGTCAGACGTCAGCGTCATTACGTCAGACGTCAGCGTCATTACGTCAGACGTCAGCGTCATTACGTCAGACGTCAGCGTCATTACGTCAGACGTCAGTGTCATTACGTCAGCGTTGCGCATGTCTACAGTAAACAGGAAGTAGCGGTTGAAAACAGAACCCGACCACACATCTCGTCAAAATGGAGAGAATATTTCAGGAATGTGTTGCTATCGGGCAAGTTGTATTTATTCTGTCATGCCAACTAGTTTTAGCGATGTTACATGTTGTCCGGAGACAAAGTCACGTGACGTAAATGTTCGCTACATCACAACTGAGTCGGCAAATCTGTTTCCATCTCTTGTTTTGCGCATCGGCTCTGATGCGAAAACCCCCAAAACCACCTCAAGCGCGCGTATCAACTTTTTTGCGAATTAGAGGAAGTTAATTCGAATCGTGCCGTTTCCATTCACCTTTTCTGATGCGATACTTCAAAATGCGCATCTAGAAACCTTGATGGAAACACGGCTAGTGACTGATGGACATGGACACCGGTGACCTCCATGACCCTAAAAGAAGCGGGTCAAAATAACGGATAAATAAAAAATAAATAAATGTCACATTTTTTTCATCTGTGTATGTTTCCCATACAAGACGAAATTCGTCTCTGCATTTAACCCAACCACCACCAGGTGGTGCAGTGGGCAACCATAGAAAGCATCCGGGGAGCTGGGGAAATAGGTGTGCACTCATAGACACCCCAAGGTGTGTAGTGGCCGGGGTTCGAACCTGGGTCCTTCGGGTCGCAAGTCGGAAGCCCTGCCTCTACACCATCTTGGCCCTGTAAGGATGGATGGAGTACGGATGGATGATGGATGGATGTATCATCCAGCACAGTGGGCTCATGTCTGCCAGCTGACATTTGAAGTCTTCATCTTTCAGTGTATTTTGAGACATGCTTGTTCTCTTTTGCGTGTCGTCGTTTTGAATTTGCTCATGAAGATCTTTATGAACGTACGAGTGCTGCTACACACGCTGGCTTTTAAATAAATACACAACCTCACAACTGACCGTGCACGCATCGTGCGCTTATGCTCAGCAATCCACTCCACACCAACTACACAGTAATCCTTATGAAGGTATGCAAAGCAGTCCCTTTAGCACTGATTCAGTTAATAAAAATATAATTATTTATTCAAAAGTGACCGTTTCGATGACCACGCTAAAAGTAAATGAGTGTAGCTTAGCTGACTTCAAATGCAATAACAAGATTATCAACGAATGTATGAGACAAATTATTTATTATGATTATAACATAAATTCATTCAAGAATCCTCCCAATATAAATCATGTGACCATGATGACTTCTGCTCATTCTAAATTCATCAAATGGCCTGTATCTCCTAAAGTGAAAGAAAACCATTTTAAAATAATAAACAAGATTTATCCCGTGGCCATGTTTCTGCACAGAAGATTTAAATTTGAGGTTGATTTGTGTACCTTTTGTAAATCTGAAGATGAATCCCTTGAACATTTGTTTTTTTCATGCCAATATTCTCAAAGATTGTGGACTGACATCACAAACTGGATTAATCTAAAACTCAACATTCCTTCATTTGATACTGAAGCCATTTTATTATATGTAGACAACTTAAGCTCAGCTTACTCTGATGCCATAAATATAGTCGTCCTTATAGCAAAGTACCACATTCATTGTAGTAAGTGGAGGGATAATAAGCCCTTCTTCCCATGTTTCATGAACGAATTCAAGTCTTACTATTCATCATTAAGTAGATTAAAAAACTGGAAAACTGCTAGAACTATCTCACAACAGTTATCTAAAAACTTGCTGTTTTAATTTCTAATATTGTCCTGCTCCTTTGTGTACTTTTTCATTTATTGTATTTTGATATATATATA
>JBBPBX010028302.1:23828-36667 GCA_038048925.1 Garcialebias charrua
TTCTCAACTTTCATCGTTTTGTAAACCGCCCCCTAGCTTGTAGATTGTAGTTATGATATCCTTCAAGAGTTTGTATATATTTTTGTTTATGTAGTGTTCTGTAGTTCTGTTTGTTAAAAAAATAATACTACACAGTAATCCACCTCCACACGACTCCAGACATCCACAGTTTGTGACCAAAGTGCATGAGCAGAACGATGAATAAAGACAAGGGTTGTGGGTGTGATTCTGGAAGAGGCAGGGGCAGGCACAACATCAGAAGCTGTCCACTGGATGGAGAAGGTACCAATCATCTGGCGGCTGTGATTATTGCCTAATGGTCATTAACCTGGTGAGCAGAGGGTTAGCTGCATTGTTTGAAGGAGTCTGGGATGCATAATGACAGACTAATATGTCATAGTGCTGGGGGAGACGGGGGAGGGGTCGATTAATGAGATTTTACTGGAGGGAGTGTACAAGAAGAGGTGGGGCATGCCTGGAAAATATAGTGGGACGAGGGTGGCGTGAAGCTAATTGGAGGATGAGTGCCTCCTTGTAAAAGAGCTTCTAATGGCATGTTTGTTCTCCCGCAGCATCACGAGGCTAATGCAGGGGAGTGCAGTTCAGACACTCGTGCATGGAAACATTGTGCAGATGTGCTACAGTGCAGATGTGCATCTTAACACAACACTTTGTGATTTTCTAACCGTCAGCTTCAACTTTGCTTTGATGCAGTGAAATCTGCAGAACGAGCGACAGTAAAATAATAATAAATAAATGTCCATTTTTGTCATCTGTGTGTAGCTGGGGAAATAGGTGTGCACTCATAGACACCCCAAGGTGTGTAGTGGCCGGGGTTCGAACCTGGGTCCTTCGGGTCCCAAGTCGGAAGCCCTGCCACTACACCATCTTGGCCCCTAGTAGGAGCTGAAGTGGCTTTGGATAAAAACGATTACGACAAAATAACCAGCTGGGGTTCCACAAACTGAACTTTACTCGTTTCACTATTTTTACTCACTTCCTTTGACTTCCTGTTCCGAAGGTGACGCCAGTGTGCACGTTATTGTCACATTTCCCCCTTTCCCCCTAAAACCTAAACCAGCAGTTGAACGTCCTGTGGAAAGGTAACAAACAACTGTTGAACATGGCACGATCAACAAGCTCAGTTTGAAGAAAACAGGTTTTAATTTTGACCAGTGGTCTGGAAGTGCTACTGCTAGCTGCTGCTGGAAACAACCATAAAACTGGTGCGTGATTTTATGCACAGTTTAATGTGAACATTGGAGCAGAGTAAATAAATCGGTGAAGCTCTGAATGTTTTCAGACTAAACTGACCGGTGAATAGAATTCAACTTCATGAGTCCAAACAGAGTTTATTTGAGGAGCCATCTACAGCAGGTATGACACTGTTTGTTTTTAACGCACTGCTTTAAGAAGGCTCAGGTCCTGGTCAACATCTTCTCTGGCACAGAACCTGCTTCATGGTTTATCGAACGTCATCGGGCTGTACCTGCGTCATTCTTTCTTAATTTGCGTTAAAGCTCCTCTTGAAGTAGCAGCAATGAGAGGGATGGATGAAGACGACACGTTCTGTTAGAGGTTGCAAACATCTGTAGAGATTTCTAGATGATGTTAAAAAAACTGTTTGGTATTTGAGACGTCGTTTTGGTTGATGGGACTCCAAATGAAATGACCCTTTTGCTTTAAAATCAAATTTAATGAAGAATTCATCATTAAAGTGACACGCATGCATTTTAAACAAGATAACTTTAATAAACATCCTTTAAATGAAAACTCTAAACTGGTCTGCATCAGGGTACCTTAACTAAACCAGTGTTTTCAGTGTGTTTAAAATCAGATAAAAAGACGAGCGTCCTTCTTTCTGTTGCTGAAGCTATTTAAAGATTCTCTTTTTAATTTGCTTTGAGTGTTTTTGTTTCAATTAAATAAAGCGGAGATGCCCACATGGCCGTGCAGAATGAAATAATGGTGTCCAGGCTGGAATTGAAAGTCGTACCTCCAGGCTAAAAGTCCAGAGCGCGCAGAATGAAAGTGTAAAATGTTTTTAATGTATATTTAACAACAAATACCCCAGTGACTATTGATGTTTCGTCTCAGAAGAATCCATTTCTTTAGTATATCTGAGGGCGTGATGTGAAACCGCTCACACTTTTTCTGCTTCTTCCTCTGTGTGTCTCTTTTTTCTGTCTCTCTTTAAACATTTATCTTCTGTTTTCTCCTTACAAGCCCTTTGTGCTTTGTGATGTTGGTTTTTACAGCTTTCTACTCGCCCAGTTGCCATTTATCTTTCATAGATGCCAGCAGCACGAGCACAGAAGAGATGCTACCATTCCAGTGACTAATTGTCATCGTTTGTGTTGCTCCCTTGATGTCACTTGTTCCTTCCTCACCAGTATTTATCTTTTGGTCTCCTTTGTAAATTTACATTTATTACACGTGAATAAAACTGTGCGTATCCCATGTCCCATATGTAAGACACTGAGCGAGGAGATCAAGTGTCTTATTTTTATGCTTTTTCAAACCATGTTTAAACAAAATATCCATGATGGTGCTCTGGTGATCCCTCATTATTATCAAGTTATGAGAGTATTTTTGGATTGGAACTGATTTCTCATTTCTGCCATGCACAAAATGCACAAAAAACAGAAATATAGAAATATATAATAAATATATTATGTTAAAGTTATGTCCCCCCCCCCCAACAAAAAAAGCAAATGTATCTAAAGCCCCAAGTTTATTTAGCAAACAACAAAACCTTTACCACTTTATATGATTTCCATTTTAGAAAACATTGCAACAATAAATTTAGATTCATGTATGTTGTGCAATGAAAGGAATATAACCTCAAAACATCTTCAACAGTAACGCATGAAAGTCTTTCAAAGTCTATTATTTCATCTTAATACGGATTAATTCAAGCCGACCGACGTCTGATTATTGGTTTGCACTAATTATTCTGTCATTTCTATCACTTTTTGTTCCGGCTCAAAGAAAAACAAAAGTTTTTTGAAGAGCCTCAAGGAGATTTTTTTTGTACACTGGGGGAGTTTCAGCAAAAGTTTGTATTTATAAAATTTATTTTAGTCAGTCGTAGATTTAAATGAGAACTTTACAAAATGTGCAGAAGCCTCCTGACAGCACATCATTGATATATCTGGAGGGTGGTGCAAACAGCAGAGGACGTCACTGGGAGCAGTCTCCACACCATCCAGGACAGGATGTCTGCGTAAAGCAGCATCATGAAGGACCACACCCACCCAGCACAAGGACTCTTCCATCTACTACCCTCAGGCAGATGATACAGGAGTCTGTGGTCGTGCACGAAAGACTAAAGGACAGTTATTACCCACAAGCTGTCAGATGACTGGACTCTTGATAACAACACTGAACAACTGACAGTAACATTGAACTAAGACTCATCTGAGACAACTAATATGACTAATATTAGTTGTGACATCCAGTATGTTTCTTGCTGCTGCACCATGTGGCTGTATCATGTCTGTCACTACCTCACCATCATAGTCATCTCAGTGTCACTCACTACCTGTGTAATAATCTGTCACACAACTTGTGTACAGTAGTTTATGTGAGTTTATTATTAATTTATTAACCTTTATTTAACCAGGCAAATCCCATTGAGATCACAGAGCTCTTTTGCAAGGGAGGCCTGAGTTATGTGCAATATATATAACATGCATTTGCTTATATTACTACCTTGAAATATTTATACAAAATCATCCTGTACCGTTATATTCTGCCATGTTTACTATATTTCTTTTGGACCCTGTTATATTTTGTTTCTTTTCACTTTTTGGTACTTGATTTTGTACCCTTATTTCATGCTTTAGTATTTCTTGTTTTTCTTTTTCTTAGCCAGTCAAATCATTTCTTCTCATCCTGAACATTTCATTGTTGACCTTGTGTTAACCTGCATATGACAAATAAACAGCATAACATAACAAATACTAAAGATGCATTGAACTTATTGTGTGATTACTGTGCCAGTGAGCTCGATTGATAAAGAATAGATTGAAAAGTTGGATTTTTGATGACGATGTTATAGATGTTGCTGTAGGACCTTCTGAATGTTATGAGCAACAACACTTGCCTCTTCTCCGTCTTGTCTTTTGACCTGGCTGATTATTCACAATCAATAATTGTTTGTATCTTCTCTCTTGTCTCTTCTGGGACATTTAGGATGCTGCAGGCAAGGTGCTGGACCGTTGGACCATCATGTCCCGCGAAGAAGAGATCATCACCCTGCAGCAGTTCTTGCGCTTTGGTGAGACCAAGTCTATTGTGGAGCTCATGGCTATTCAGGAGAAGGAAGGTCAGGCCGTTACGGTTCCTTCATCAAAGACAGACTCTGGGATTAGAACATTCATAGAAAGTAACAATAGGACCCGCAGCCCAGGGCTGTTAACACATCTGGAAAACAGTAGCCCATCCAGCATTCACCATTTTGAAAACATCTCCAACAGCTTAGCCTTCCTTCTACCATTCCAGTACATCAACCCAGCCTCTGCCCCCATGCTTGGCTTGCCCCCAAACGGCCTCCCGTTGGAGCAGTCTGCCCTACGGCTTCGGGAGCCCAGCCTGCCAAATCAAGGAGAACATGTGGAGACTAGTGAATCAGAAGTGTCTCTTTCACCTTTCCGCACAGGACAGAGTCCTTGTCGTGGAGTACTGGGAGGCATTAACAGCACTGAGCCCAAGACAGAACCCAACAGCTGTGCATCACCCATCTCACCAACCCCATCCACCCAACAAGCTCAGCAGCAGCAACAACAGACACAACTTCAGCAAACGCAGCAAAGTCAACAGCAGATCCAAAATCATTCTCAGCAGGCCAACAGCTTGAGTGAACACCAGGTCCACCACCACTTTATCAAAGATGAGCCATCTAAAACAATCAGCCATTCATTCTCTTCCAAGATGCACAGGATGCGCCGCATGGGATCCACCTCACGTAAGGGCCGTGTGTGCTGCAATGCTTGTGGAAAAACCTTTTATGACAAAGGCACACTGAAGATACACTATAATGCTGTCCACTTGAAAATCAAGCACCGCTGTACCATTGAGGGATGCAACATGGTCTTCAGCTCACTGCGCAGCCGCAACCGCCACAGTGCCAATCCAAATCCACGGTTGCACATGCCTATGCTGCGCAACAACCGAGACAAAGACCTCATCCGTGGAAATTCCTCCAGTGGTACATCTGTCATCTCAAACAGCAAGAATAGTGCTTTCACGCTTACTAGCCCTGGACGGCCACCGCTTGGATTCACAACTCCACCAGTGGACCCCTTGCTCCAGTCACCTCTGCAGAGTCCGTTAGTGTTCCCCACACTGAAGTCAGTGCAGCCTGTGCAGCCAGTGCCTCCGTTCTACCGAACTCTAGTTTCCCCTGCAGACCTTGTCAGTCCTCCAGTGTCATTGCCAACCAGCCCCATCATGCCCTCCACTACCAACAGTACCGCCTTGATGGACCAACAACAGCAGATCCTGGCTGCTGTTGCTTCACATAACAATGTCCACTTGTCAGAGGTCCACCGCTTATCCACTGCTGGTGCCCATCAGGACCTCACCACAAGCAGTACTGACCCCACACCTAAAAAGAAACCCCGTAAGTCTAGCATGCCAGTTAAGATTGAGAAGGAAGTGATTGATGTGGCCGATGATTATGAGGACAAAGATGAAGACGATGATGATAACATCCACCATAATAACCATCATCACCAGTCAACTCTTCTCCATAACAACATCAAAATGAACGGTAACTGTAACAGCAACAACAGCGGAAGTGGCACTGGACACCACAGTGGTGGAAGTGGGCAACAGTCCCCCTCCCAGGACGAGATGAGTCCTGGTTTAGCTCTTAGGGGAATGATCAGACAAAGTGAAGATGAATGTAGGGAAGGGACTGGCAGTGATAGCAGAGGCGGAGCTTCAGAGCTGCGATGTATGGACAGCTTTACCTCTGAGGATCAAGACCACGAAAGAGACTTTGAAAATGAGTCTGAAACATCTGATTCTAAGATGTTCTATCGAGATGAACTGATGGATGCGGAGGAACAACAGAAGCACAGCAGAGGTGGAAGGGGTTTGGACAAGGAGCAAGAAAGTGAGACTCGTGAAGAAGCACATTTGAGAAAAGAAATAGAAGGGAACGGTCATTTGTCACCCTCCCATCACCACCCTCCAATCAAGATTAAGGAGGAGCTAACTGATCCAACGTATGACATGTTCTGCATGAGCCAGTATGGTCTCTATAACGGAGGCATGGCTGCGGCTGCTGCTGCCGCCGCGAGCATGGCTGCTCTGCACGAGAGCTTCATTTCTTCAATCGGCTACGGCGCCAGCCCGCCCAAATTCCCTTCGTCTCATTCACCAGAAGGAGATCCGTGTTCAAGTCCCGACCCCAAGATCTGCTACGTTTGCAAGAAGAGCTTCAAGAGTTCGTACAGCATGAAACTGCACTACAAGAATGTGCACCTCAAAGAGATGCACGTGTGCACTGTAGCTGGATGCAACGCTGCTTTCCCGTCCCGGCGCAGCCGAGATAGGTGAGTCCAAAAAGATGTGATGTTTTAAATGCACTTTTTCTGTTCCATTTCAAGGTAGGTTTAATTATACTTTTATCATAACGGTGACTTTGACAGTTTTAAGCATTTTCATAGAAGTCTTGTTAAACAGGATTAGTGTTTTAGATGTTTTACGGTACCTGGGCCTCCCTACGTTTCCTTTTGATTTCAAGGTCCTGGACTTTGATTTCTTAAAGTGGTCTTGGGCAAAACTTCTCAAGGGTTTCTGCAGACATGTCAAGGTTTTTATTTGAGTGTAAACTGCTGTTCACTGACATTTAACACTATCCTGAACAATTTCACGAGATTAGATTATTTTTATTGTTGAACCACAAAATTCAAACCTTCAAAAGGAAACTTGAAAAAAAATATATATATTTCAGGGGCTGAATCTGTGTTGCTTCTAAACTTATGAAGGAACTTACAAAAACAGCTGGAATTAATGTTATAAATAACCTTTTTAGCTTTTTGATAGCAACATGTCACAAATACTTTTGTTCTAATTTCTTCAGCAAATGTGCTGACAAAAATACCACAGATTATAGAAAAATATATGTAGCTGCTCCCCAGCAGTTGAATTAAGATGCGCAGTCTCGACGGGTGATTTGATGCTTTTTATTTTCTCTCATGTGGATGGTCACAGTCACCACACCGCTTCAGTCACCTTGATCACCATGATCACCAAGCATGATCACCATGATCACCAAGCATGATCACCGTAAAAACTAAAATA
Organism: Garcialebias charrua; assembly: GCA_038048925.1. Lineage (NCBI taxonomy): Eukaryota > Metazoa > Chordata > Actinopteri > Cyprinodontiformes > Rivulidae > Garcialebias > Garcialebias charrua. The sequence continues at coordinate 31,146 of JBBPBX010028302.1, forward strand.
TATACAAATATATACAAATATTAGAGTACAGAATGAATATTATACAGAAAATATATATAAACCTTGAACATAAACAAAAAACAAAACATACCTTGCTGCTTTCACTGAGGAGCACTAAGTGTTATTCATTGGAGCCAAAAACACGTCTTGACAGTTGAAGTCATTTCTTGTTACTGTGATTTTGACAACCTTTATAGTGCCTGCCCACAGCTACGGCAGCCAGTGAGGTACATAAAGGAAATCCAAACATTTCAAAGTGCAAGTACGATTAAACAAAACACAAACCACCAACAGTATTAAACAAACAGACAAACATCCATAAACAATCTGCAACATATTCTCAAGATTCACTTTAATCAATTTAATACATTTATTCTCATTTAAATAATTTAAACAATTCATTTTATTCTACTAATTTAGAAAATTCATTTTAAATAGCTCAGTATCCATTACAATATATAAAAAAATGCATTAATTTACTGTTAATGACGTAGTTTAAGTAACTTGGCATAGCAAGGCTCAGTGTGCAGCAAGTCTTTAATACAATGAGGAAATTGGGAGAATTTAAGATTAAAGAAATTGTAGCAGGTTTGGAAATGTATACACAGTTTATAGAAGTTATCTCAACATGACCGAGTTAAAAAAAGAGCATTAGCAAAAAGCTGCTTTGTGGAACACATCTGGTCCTTCAACCAACAGCTTTTAGGAAAGCCGCTTAGTTGTGCAAACTGTTTATACTTATTGAAATGTGTTACTTTTTATTTCTAAGACAATGACAACAAGACATGACAGGACAAGACAAGATATGATGAAACAAGACAAAAAAAGACAAGACAAGAAAAGATAAGTCAAGACAAGACAGGACAAGACAAGACAAGATGACAAGATAGGACAAGAAAGGAAAAGACAAGACAAGATAGGACAAGACATGATAAGATAAAACAAGATAAGATAAAACAAGACAAGACAAAAAAAAGACAAGATAAGACAAGACAAGATTGGACAAGACAAGATAGGACAAGATAACACAAGATAGGAAAGACAATATAGGACAAGACAAGATAGGACAAGACAAGATAAGACAAGATAAGACAAGACAAGCTAGGACAAGATAAGACAAGATAGGACAAGATTAGATAGGACAAGACAAGATAAGACAAGATAAGATAAAACAAGACAAGACAAGAAAAGATAGGACAAGAAAAGACAAGAAAAGATAAGACAAGATGAGACAAGATAGGACAAGACAAGAAAAGATAGGACAAGAAAATATAGGACAAGACACAATAGGACAAGATGAGACAAGATAGGAAAGACAATATAAGACAAGACAAGATAGGACAAGATAGGAAAGACAATATAGGACAAGACAAGATAAGACAAGACAAGAAAATATATGACAAGACAAGATAGGACAAGTTAAGTTAGGACAAGATAGGAAAGACAATAAAGGACAAGACAAGATAGGACAAGATAGGAAAGACAATTTAGGACAAGACAAGGAAAGATATGACAAGACAAGATAGGAAAGACAATATAGGACAAGACAAGATAAGACAAGACAAGATAGGACAAGACAAGATAGGACAAGACAAGATAGGACAAGATAAGATAAAACAAGGTAAGACAAGACAAGCTAGGACAAGATAAGACAAGATAGGAAAGACAATATAGGACAATACAAGATAGGACAAGATAAGATAAGACAAGACAAGATAGGACAAGATAGGACAAGACAAGATAGGACAAGATAAGATAAAACAAGACAAAAAAGACAAGACAAGATAGGACAAGAAAAGACAAGATAAGACAAGAAAAGATGACAAGATGAGACAAGATAGAACAAGACAAGAGATAGGACAAGATAAGATAAGACAAGACAAGATAGGACAAGATAGGACAAGATAAGATAAGACAAGATAAGATAAAACAAGCCAAAAAAGACAAGACAAGATAGGACAAGAAAAGACAAGATAAGACAAGAAAAGATGACAAGATGAGACAAGATAGAACAAGACAAGATAGGACAAGATAAGACAAGATAGGAAAGACAATATAGGACAATACAAGATAGGACAAGATAAGATAAAACAAGATAAGACAAGACAAGACAAGATAGGACAAGACAAGACAAGATAGGACAAGATAAGATAGGATAAGACAAGATAGGACAAGACAAGATAGGACAAGATAAGATAGGACAAGATAAGACAAGACAAGATAGGACAAGATAAGATAAGACAAGATAAGACAAGACATGATAAGATAAGACAAGACATGATAAGATAAGACAAGACATGATAAGACAAGATAAGAGAAGACAAGACAAGATAGAATCTTTTTTTGAATACCACTGATTACCTATTGTAACCTTCCTTTTTTTTCCATATCTGATTATGGCGGCACGGATTAATTTCTGCTGCGGCTGCGTGTACACGTCCCCCTTCTCAAGGACGTTGTGTGCGTCAATTGCAATGTTTTGTGCTCCGGTGCAATGACAATGCCAATAAAGATATATTCTATTCTATAAAGGCTTTCAATGGCTTAAAGCCTACCTGCAGCCAGCCTGGTTGTGTCACTGCACGGCTCTGTTCCAGGACCAAAAAAAAAACAACAGGACTGGACACGATCGGTACTGAAAGGTACAGTTCACGTTGAACCAATGTCAATGTCAATTTTATTTATATAGCACAAAAAAACAACCGAAGCCGACCAAAGTGCTCTACAGTTAAAATGCATCTAGTGCCACTAAAATATAATAAAGTTAACACAACAACAATAAAATTTGCTCAAAATTGTTCTCAGACTCTGCGAGGATCAAATGCCAAGTAAAACAGATGAGTCTTGAGCAAAGATTTAAAAGTCTCAACAGTCTGGGCGGTCTTTAAATTCTCAGGTAAACTGTTCCACAGCTTTGGAGCAGCAACCGCAAAAGCCCGATCACCTCTGGGCTTCATTCTGGATCTGGGAACATCTAAGAGAAACTGGTTGGTAGACCGGAGTGATCTTACTGGAGTGTAGATGTTAATAAGATCACATACATATGACGGGGCCAGACCTTTTAAGACTTTAAAAACAAGCAATAAAATCTTAAAATCAATCCGATAGTGGACAGGGAGCCAGTGAAGAGAAGCCAGGCCAGGGGTTATGTGTTCATATTTTTTATTTGCTGTTAAAAGATGAGCTGCTGCGTTCTGGACAGATTGTAAACGATGCAAAGATGATTTATTTAAACCAACATACAGTGAATTACAATAGTCCAAACGAGAGGTAATAAAAGCATGAATCACCTTTTCAAGGTCTCTGAAAAGGAGATAAGACTTCACATTGGCAATGAGTCTTAGTTGTAAACGATGCAAAGATGATTTATTTAAACCAACATACAGTGAATTACAATAGTCCAAACGAGAGGTAATAAAAGCATGAATCACCTTTTCAAGGTCTCTGAAAAGGAGATAAGACTTCACATTGGCAATGAGTCTTAGTTGGAAGAAACCGGATTTAACAACAGCATTTATCTGTTTGTCTAATTTAAAAGCACTATCAAAAATACTGTAACTCCCAGATTTCTGACATTGGAGTGGCTGTATGAAGCCAAGGGGCTAAGAACATTAAGGGTATTACATTTGCCAAAGCTGATAACTTCCATTTTATTTTCAATTAGATTTAGAAAATTTTGTTTTAACCAGACTTTAATGTCACAAAGACAGTTCAATAGTGGATCCAGTGGAGTGACCCTGTCTGACTCTATCGGAAGATTTAACTGGGTATCATCAGCAAAGCAGTGAAAAAGGAATGTTGCGTTTTCTAAAAATGGACCCCAAAATAAAAAAAATAAAAAAATAAGTCACATTTTTGTCATCTGTGTATGTTTCCCATACAAGACGAAATTAGTCTCTGCATTTAACCCAACCACCACCAGGTGGTGCAGTGGGCAGCCATAGAAAGCGCCCGGGGAGCTGGGGAAATAGGTGTGCACTCATAGACACCCCAAGGTGTGTAGTGGCCAAGGTTAGGCAACATGTACAAATTAAAAAGCAGTGGATCTAAAATAGACCCTTGATGGACTCCACAGATCAAAGGAGCTGGAGATGAAGAACATTTCCTTAAGTGAACAGAAAAACTCCTGTCAGTCAGGTAGGGTCTAAACTAGGCTAAAACTGTGCCTTTGATACCGACCACCTGCTCAAGTCGTGACAACAACATGTTGTGGTCCACAGTATCAAAGGCAGCAGAAAGGTCTAAAAGCACTAAAACAGCAGAGCTTCCTGCATCAACATTTAAAAGAAGGTTATTAAAAACTCTTAAAAGGGCTGTCTCAGTGCTGTGGCCTGATTTAAAACCTGATTGGAATTTTTCACCAATGCTGTTGGCAGTTAAAAACCTTTTTAAGTTGATTAAAAACAACTTTCTCTAAAATTTTCGACAGAAAAGGTAGTTTTGAAATAGGTCTGTAATTTAAGAGAAGTGTTGTGTCGAGGTTTTACTTCTTTATGAGAAGCTGTACCACAGCATGTTTAAAAGAAGCTGGAACGCAGCCTGATGTTAGGGACATGTTAATCAGGACAAGAACTAACGGGCCAACAGTGTTAAAAGCTTCCTTAAACAGTCGAGAGAGAACACAGTCAAAAGGTGAATTAGAAGGCTGCATGTGCAATGTCCTTTAAAACAGTTAAAGTCAGCGGCTCAAACTGTTCAAAGGCAGCTGAGGATGGAGGAAGTGAGGATGGGTCTGTGTAAAGTTGTGTTGAAGAGGGTCTCTGAGCAGTAATTGTATCTATAAATTTTTTTGAAAACTGTTCACACAGTGCAGGAGATTCAACAATATGGCCAGCATCACTAGGATTCACAACAGAGTTAAAAACATTAAAAAGAACCTGAGGTCTGTGACTGTTGTTAGAAACCACATTAGATAAAAACCACATTAGATAAAAAAGCAGTCTTAGCAGCTTTGACAGCTCTCTGAAAATTTGACAGGCTGTCTTTAAAGATGTCCAGAGAAACCTGCAGTCTGTCCTTACACCATTTCCTCTCAGCCCGTCTGCACAGGCGTCTAAGAACGCATGTGTGTTCGCTCAGCCACGGCTGACATGACTTCCTCCTTTTGATTTTCAGGGGAGCAACAGAGTTCAGAAGAGTTCCACAGATTTCCACAGATGATATATTTATCCCATAAGACAACATGAGATCCAGCGTGTGTCCTTTTTCATGAATTGCACCTGTGACAGACTGTGTGAGATTAAAAGAGTCCATAAAATCTTTGACCAGAAGTCCAGCCTCACAGTCCATGTGCAAATTAAAATCGCCCGCTATTAAAATTTGATCATAAGTCCCGTCATAAAATCAGTAAAATCTTTAATAAAATCCTTGCTGTATGTAAGTGGCCGGTAAATAGTGGCGTAGAGTAAAAGAGGAGAGAAGTTTATCTCCAACATCTGAAGTTCAAAACTCTGATAAAAATGAGTGGGGATCAGCCGATATTTAAAACTGCATTTAAAAACAGAAGCTAATCCACCTCCTTT
>JBBPBX010028303.1:20163-36667 GCA_038048925.1 Garcialebias charrua
GAAACGGTGGCTATCTTGAAATTTGACGTGGCAACCCAAATGTTGTTTTGATCTTTATCTTGCTTAGATGCAGCCACACACCAAAATGGAAGTCAGTACCTCACTAATTTTTCAAGTTATCATGCTCACAACATGGAGGGACAGAAGGTACTTTAATGTCCCTCAATCAGTCTATCAGTTGTAAAAGTACTTCTATGGATTACTTCAGGTTTTTTTTTTTTTGTTGTTGTTGTTTTTAAGAAAATTGTCCAAGTGGTTTATGAGATTTTTTTTTTCTATAAGGCACAAACAGTAATACCATTTTTTTCTCCAAAATGTTTGTGCACTAGGAATATATGCAATATCACCCAATACTGCAAGATGTCAAGCTCAGAACATGTGTTGCACACAATATTCAGCTACAACTCTATCAAATGTTTGTGCATTTGTAAAACTGACTAAATTTAAAGTCTTTGCGTTTTCTAAAATAAGTTGAGTGAGGTGGCCAACTTGATCTGGGTTGGCTCTAAAATTTAAATAGTTGTAGATCAGTTTCCACTGATTATTTTCTGAAAGTTTAAGAAAAATGTGTCCAATGGTCCAGACTCCAGATGATTACAAAATGCTTTTGGTTAATTTTTTCAACAATTGCAAATTGCATTTGTGCTCAACTTATGTGAATGAGACCAGTCACAGTTCCTAAAATGCCAATTTTTTATAAATTTGACTGAATTATAGTAATTATGGTTTATAAAGACAATTGGCTGAGGCAGCCATCTTGATTTAATTTATGCTTAAACGTAATCAGTTGTAGATGTACAGTAGATCAAATGATGACATTTCGTTAAGTTTTGGTAAAAATCATCAAATGGTTGGTAACAGACATACACACAAACACACATACAAACATCAACAAATACATTAGGAGATTATAATGAACCCACAGCAATATGTCAGTCATTTTTATTCAAATATTGAGCTAAAATTTGCTGTGATATTATCAGTCATCCCCATCACATGCTAATAATGTACATGATACAGGCTCTATGCGTAAAACTTTGGCTTGTAAAGAGATGTGTTATGCATTTCTTCAATAAATCATTTTTACATAGGCTAAGTCTAGGGGAAGGATAACTTATCTTTGAAGAATTGTCTTTGAGACAGATTAATTTAGTTAAATAACAGAAGAAAAGTTTAATGTCAAACTTTAGAATCCAAGCCATCATGGTTCACACAGTTCAACAGTGACAAGAATCCATTTCAGAAGAGCTGTGGCACTCTGGATCCCCAAATTGCTGTTTTTTTCTCCACTGAAGCTACATACACCTCTGTTCTTCTGTTACCTTTTAGCAAAGTCTACAAAGACCCTGAAAACCTTTTAAGAAGTACAAAAAAACGACAGAAAGTCTTACATTTTTTTGTTTCTTTTTTAAAGCTGAACGTGGGAGCAGAGGCAGTCAGTTGGTGCCATACGACTTGTTCAGACAGAGCAAAGGAGCGTGGGTGACATCTTTCTCTGTCACACTCACTTTTTTTCATTCTCTATGTCAATTTCCCCCTGTCTTTCAATCTATTTCTCTTTCTCTGACTAAACCAGGGAGTGACGTCTTTGTGACATCTCCAACAAAGAAAATACCCGTTTTGAAGTTAAAATGCAGGGTGCTTGTCAGGGGTGGCAGGGTAGGGGGCGAAGTGGAAGGAGGTCTTTGTGCGCATTTGTGCATGTACGTGTTTGTAAATGCATGATGCATGCTGGGAGTGACAGGTGGTGGGCTGAGAGGAGGGTGGGAAGAAAATAATTTAAAATAGCTTGACTGATGGCTTGATTGTCACTGCTACTTTAAAACTACAGCAGCTATAAAAAAAATCTAATCTTTCCACATTAGAAAACTGAATGCATTCTGCATTTCACAATAATTTTTATTTGCCTACAAAGATCACAGCAAATGTGATGATACCGTTCCTGTTAAGATTCACATCCACTGATTTTTTAACCAGTGTTTCTTGAAGGTTTCATTAAATCTCGTCCAGTGGTTCATAAGATATTTTGCTAAAAGACAGAAAGGGTTGTTTCCAAGTGACATCACATGTGGTACATGAAGTGGAAAAAATGGTGTACTCAAGGTCCTATTTAAAAATGGCAAAAAGTATAAAGCATAAAAAGAAACAGTAGACAGTACAAGGGTCCAAGATGTACGCTAAATGAATGTTAAACGTTACGCTAAAAGATCTAAGATATAGGCTAAACACTAATAATTTATAATGATACAGTATTTTTAACAGCAGCATGAAAATATGGCAGGAAAACTGGGACATTACTGATACGGGAAGACATTTATACAACATTCAGAAAAAGGTAGGATATACAAGGAAAGCAGGAAGAAACAGGAAATTAGAAACAATAATTACTCACATTAGAAAAGGACACAAAGGCCGCCTTAATAAATCTCTTAAAATAATTGGAAAGCATGCAACAGGACTATGCGACAAGTGCAACAGCAATTTCCCTAAAACGGTTCAACATGTCTTTATGGAATGTCCAGGGTATGAAACAGAAATAATGCATTTCCAAAAATAAATAAATAAAAATGAATATTAAATTTACAATTAGGGATGTTTTTAGTAGAGATATCAGTAAAGTTAAAGATCAAATAATTATTTTCTTGAAAAATACAAACTTGATAGAGAGAATTTAGTTGAGTTATTAAATAAATTTTACATAATTATTTTTGTTTTACTTTTTGTCTCTTGTGCACACTCCAGCTCAGTAGGTGGCAGTAATGCACCTTACACTGATGCATGCTCAATAATCCAGGTAGAAAAATCTAAAAAAGCTAAGTCTGGTCCTGTAGCGGCCTCTCGGATTGAACAGCCAGACGCAGGGAGTTTCAAACAGGTGCAGTTTTATCTTGACTTTTCTTCTCATTGACACCGTGAAAACTGTAGTAGAAAAGAAAGAAACTGCATTGATGTGGCCTCATCTCAGAAGCTTGGCAGATAAGCTACCACCCGTTCAAGACTGTGATGTAGGACTTCTCATTGGATACGACTGTCCAGCTGCCCTAGCTCCAATTGAAGTGATAACAGGTGACAAAAACCAACCCTTTGCACTAATATCAGAACTAGGATGGAGTATAATAGGCTCATCAAACCCCCACCTAGACAGACAAGGAAGTCAAAGCTTTGTGTATCGGCTCACAGTTAAGGAGCTAGCAATCCCATCGACGACTGACATCTTAAAGGTCTTAGAATTGGATTTCATGGAGAGAAACTATGAAGATAAATATGTGTCTCAAGATGATGTTAATTTTATACAGTTTCTCAGCAACAACATCACACAGAAAGATGACGGGCATTATGAAATGCCTCTCCCGTTCAAAGGCAGCAGTCCGCCTAAGCTACCAAACAACAAAAAACTAGCCCAAGTTCGCCTGCAATGTCTTAAGAGGAAATTAAAGGCCAACAAACAATATTACGAGCAATATAAAACATTCCTGGAAGAAACCATAAATAAAGGTGATGCGGAGCCTGCCCCTACAACCCGCTCTGAAGGAGAAACAGAGTGGTACCTTCTACATCATGGCATCTACCATCCCAGGAAGCCAGATGAGCTGAGAGTTGTTTTTGACCTTTCAGCCAAATTCCATGGTGTTTCGCTTAATGGCACATTGCTCACCGGGCCTGATTTAATAAAACCTTTGTTAGGAGTGATATGTTGCTTCAGGAAAGAAACCATAGCAATAATTTGTGACATAGAAAGAATGTTTCACCAATTTTCTGTCACTCGTGAGTCTAGAAATTATCTTAAATTCCTTTGGTGGAAAGAAGGAGATTTTGAGAAAGAACCACAGGAATACAGGATGACAGTTCATCTCTTTGGAGCTGCTTCATCTCCAGGATGTGCCAATTTTGGGCTAAAGCATCTGGCACAGCAGCACAAGACAAACTATCCTCAAGCAGCCACATTTATAGAGAAATTATTTCATGTGGATGATGGCTTAGTTAGTTTCCCATCAGTAGAGGAAGCCAAGAAACTGATCACCGAGTCACAAAAGTTGTGTAAAAAGGCAGGCTTACGGCTTCACACATTCAACTCAAACAAGGAAGCTACTCTCGCCTGCTTGGATCCTTCAGAAGTTGCAGCAGCCATCGAGCCACATGGTTTGGATCCAGCCTCATTGGAGCGTGCACTTGGCATTCAAAGGTTGATAAAAAAATGACACCTAGATTTTTAACATCTGCTTAAAGGATCAACCTTCTACCGGTCTGAAATATATTTCTGTCAGTATTATATCTGTTATTCAGATTCAGATTCAGATTCAGATTCAGTTTATTATCGCCATTGTCAATGAACAGGATTCACAGACTAGGAATTTGCTTCGGCATAACGGTGCATAAAATATAAAAACATAAGACACAAAAAACATAAACCATAAAACATCAATACAATCAATACAATATTCAGTGAACAAAAACTACTAAGAAACAGTGCAATTAGAGTGGTGCAATCAAAATACAGTGATACAGTGATTCCCAATCAAAATACAAGAACAAATACAAAATACAGCGACCAAGGCAAGTTATGAGGTAGCATGGTTATGAGTGTTCAAGAGTCTGACAGCAGAGGGGAAGAAACTGTTTTTATGGCGGGAGGTTCTGGTCCCAATTGACCGAAGCCTCCTGCCTGAGGGGAGTGGTTCGAACAGACCGTATGCAGGGTGAGAAGGGTCAGCTGTGATCCGACCTGCTCGCCTCACAGTCCTGGAGACGTACAGGTCATGGAGAGATGGGAGACTACAGCCGATTACCTTCTCAGCAGAGCGCACAATGCGCTGCAGTCTGTGTCTGTCCCTGACAGTGGCCCCTGCGTACCACACTGTGATGGACGCGCTGAGAATGGACTCGATGATGGCCGTGTAGAACTGCACCATCAGCTTGGCCGGCAGCTTGGCCTTCCTCAGCTGTCGCAGGAAGTACATCCTCTGCTGAGCCTTTTTGATGAGGGAGCTGATGGTTGGCTCCCACTTGAGGTCCTGGGTGATGGTGGTGCCGAGGAACCGGTAGCAGTCCCCAATGATGATGGGGGTGTTGTTAAAGGTGATGGGGGGCAGAGGGGCTCTGTCTTTCCTGAAGTCCACAATCATCTCCACTGTCTTCTGGGCGTTGAGCTCCAGGTTGTTGTTGCTGCACCAGGTCACCAGCCGGCCCACCTCTCTCCTGTACGCAGACTCATCATCATCCGAGATGAGCCCGATGAGGGTGGTGTCGTCCGCAAACTTAATAAGTTTTACGGAGTCATGGCTGGAGGTGCAGCAGTTGGTGTACAGGGAGAAGAGCAGAGGGGAAAGAACACATCCTTGTGGTGAACCTGTGCTTATGGTCTGAGTGTCCGAGACAGCTTTCCCCAGCCGCACGCGCTGACTCCGGTCTGTCAGGAAGTCAGTGATCCACCTGCAGGTGGCGTCAGGTACACCGAGCAGAGAGAGTTGTCTTGGAGCAAAGCAGGAAGGATGGTGTTGAATGCAGAGCTGAAGTCCACAAACAGGATCCTAGCATAGGTTCCTGGGGAGTCCAGATGATGTTCTATGTTCTTTATGTTCTAAAATTTGTGTACACCTATGTTCTGCCATATATGTGAAAATAACCCAAGGCGGAACATTTTTCTTCCGGGTTTTGTTTTCAATAGGGAAGAGTTTTTAGTTACACGCCTGCACCATTCAACAGACATGACATTTCCTGTTTACATCAAGGATGATAGTCATTGGCAGAAAGGCTGGCCACATGGTAAGAGTAGGGCGGTCCCAGGGCGGTCCCAAGGCGGTCCCAGGGCGGTCCTACGAGGCGATGACGACATCCAGGGGGTTTTATGCGTGCGCCAGCCTTCGAAGAGAGGTGTGGGGCTCGCGGTGTAGGGAAAGGTCTGTTCGAAGCTGTAATTTCCACCTATTTGTACAATAAACCTGCAATAACGTGCACATTTGTTTCAGAACCTTCTTCAACTCTTGAATATTGTAACACGTCGCAGCTGCTTGTCAATCATTGCTTCACTTTATGATCCTCTCGGATTAATTGCTCCATTCAGCCTTAGTGGAAAACGTATTCTTCAAGAGCTTTGTCACAGAGGCATAGGTTGGGATGATCCTCTCCCAGAAGATATAAAGCCACGGTGGGAGAAATGGATAAATGAACTACAGAGACTGAAAGAGATCTCAATTCCGAGATGTTCATTCATTCATTCAACCTTTATTTAGTCAGGTAAATCTTATTGAGCTTCGAGGGCTCATTTACGAAAGAGACCTGCTACAAACTAAAGAATGATGAACAGCAATGGTACAAGTACATTAAACAATAGACAAAAGAAAAAGTAGCAAAAACTAGCAAACATGTTATCATCCCCCTGACTTTCACAATGTTGTCAGAGTAGAGCTGCATCATTTTTCAGATGCCAGTTGTGTAGGATATGGTGCATGTTCTTACCTGAGGTACATAAATGACAAGGGTGAAGTCCACTGCAGTCTTGTGATGGCATACAAGGGCAAAAGCAAACAATGCCCCAGGGACCCATCCCTGCCTGATGCCCTCAATAAGTTTTATGCACGTTTTGATGATCCAAACAGACCAACTAGCACCAGACTCACCTCATCACCAGACGAGGAGCACCTCAAAGTGACCGCAGCAGAAGTGAGAGGCAGTCTCAGAAGGATCAACCCTCATAAAGCTACGGGTCCAGACAACATCCCAGGGAAAGTTCTGAAGGAATGTGCGGACCAGCTCTGTGAGGTGCTGGCTGACATCTTCACCACCTCACTTGCACTGGAGTCAGTTCCCACCTGCCTGAAGACTGCCACCATCATCCCAGTCCCAAAAAGCTCCACAGTGACTGGTCTGAATGACTATAGACCGGTGGCCCTCACCCCGATAGTCGCTAAATGTTTTGAGAAACTGGTCATGTCCCACATCAAGACAGCCGTCAACATCAACGAGGACCCTCATCAATATGCATACCGTGAGAACCGATCAACAGAGGACGCCATCTCCTCTGTGGTCCACACTGCTCTCACCCACCTGGATCAGAAGGACTCATACGTGCGTCTGCTCTTTGTGGACTTCACATCTGCCTTCAACACCATGATCCCCCAAACTCTGATAGACAAACTATCCACACTTGGACTAAGCCCCTCTATTTGTAACTGGGTCTTAGACTTCTTAACAAACAGACCACAGTCCGTGAAGATCCACAACTTCTCCTCCTCCACCATCACCCTCAGCACTGGCTCTCCTCAGGGATGTGTGCTGAGCCCTCTTCTGTTTACTCTGCTCACATATGATTGTACAGCCACACATCCAGGCTGTCATATTGTTAAGTTTGCAGATGATACAGCTGTGGTGGGATGCATCACAGATAATGATGAATCCAGCTACAGACAGGAGGTGGAACATCTGGAGAGTTGGTGCAAAGAGAATAACCTTCACATGAATGTGAAGAAGACGAAGGAGATGATTGTGGACTTCAGAAGGAACAAACACACCCACACCCCACTGTATATAGGTGGATCTGCGGTGGAGGTGGTCTCCAGCTACAAATACCTGGGTGTACACATGAATGATAACCTCAGCTGGAGCAATAACACCACCAGCCTGATCAAGAAAGGTCATCAGAGACTCTACTTCCTCAGACGGCTGAGACGAGCCGGTCTGAGAAGCTCAGTCCTCACCTCGTTCTACAGGTGTGCAGTGGAGAGCGTCCTGTGCTCCAGCATCAACGTGTGGCATGGAGGCTGCACAGTTGCAGAGAGGAAAGCTCTACAAAGAGTGGTGAAGGCTGCACAGAAGTCTGTGGGAGTCAGTCTCCCCACCATCACAGACATTTACACCTCCAGATGCAGAAAAAGAGCCACCTGCATCATGAAAGACCTCACTCACCCAGCACACTCACTCTTTGCACCACTCCCCTCGGGACGGAGGTTGAGGAGCATCAAATGTAGAACCACTAGACTGAGGAACAGCTTCTACCCTGAGGCTGTCAGACTCATGAATAAATAAATAATAAGAATAAACACTGCAAAATGTCACATCATGCTGATGCTGATCTGTTTCTTGTTGCTGCGTTCATCTGTGACCATCTGCTCATGTTCGTGCTGCTGTTTATAATGATGTTTTTCTACTACATTAGGGCTTAGTGTATTACTAGCTGATGTCTCTCTTAGTTAATCCTAGATGTTATTATTGTTTTTCTCTTGCATTTGTTGTTGGATGTAACTGGGACCCTGTGTACATAATCTCGTTTTCAACACATGTACTACATGCGGTGCAAATGACAATAAATTCTCTCTGACTCTGACTCTCTNGGCCATGGCTATTGTCAATAGCCGTCCATTGACAGTGGATGGAATCAACGATCCTCAAGCATTAGAACCCATAACACCAAACCATCTCATTATGATGAAATCTAAGGTTGCTCTCCCTCCCCCTGGAGTGTTTGTCAAAGAAGACCTATATGCCACAAAGAGGTGGAGGAGAGTGCAGTATCTTATTGAACAATTCTGGAGTCGCTGGAAAAAGGAATATTTGATGAACATTTCCATGAGACAGAAATGGCACTCAGCTCAGCGCAATCTCAAGAAGGAGGACATTGTCATTATCAAAGACGATAACCTTCCAAGAAATCAGTGGCAACTAGGACGAGTGGTTGATACTGTTCAAGGCAGTGATGGATTGGTCCGTCGAGTCAAAGTTCAAGTCGGGGAACGAAAGTCAAATTCTTCTTCTAAACCTTCAATTATTGAGAGGCCAATTCAGAAATTAGTTCTTCTTTTGGAAAATTGATGAGACAAGATGAACAACTTTTGTACAGTTTACTTATTTCATGATAGTTTTATGCAAACATATTCATTTAGTAGAGTTAAAAAATTCTGTTCAATTCATTCACTCTTTATACTGTATATTACTTTGTTCATTCATTGTAACAGGATTTGGTGGGAGTGTAAATAACTACTAAATTATCCTTGTTCATTGGTCCAGTAGTGACACCTAGTGGTTAATTTATGCTTTTATTTTTTTTTAAACGTTAGATTTTTCCTTGTGTATTCTGTGGTTACCTAGCAACATCCTGCGCGATGAGACGTTAGTTTATGAAGAAACCCAGAGAAAATCATTAAAATAGCGCTCTCGGAAAGCAGAATGAGGTACAAGTATATGTAATTGTGATTGGTGATAAGAAATGTTATTTGTTTATTTAAGAAGCAGTAGAACGTCATGGTTTAGTTGTTTAAAAACAAAACTGTAACGAGTTAAAGGACCCAACGTATTCTTTTGTGGATAACTGAACATTGATATGTTGGTTTTATACATGTCCAACGGTTCTGTATTATTTTGTTTTATACTACAGTTTTCACAGTGTCAATGAGAAGAAAAGTCAAGATTAAACGGTACCCGTTTGAAACTCCCTGCGTCTGGCTGTTCAATCCGAGAGGCCGCTACAAACTAAGCCATCATCCACATAATAAAAATTCTCAATAAATGTGGCTGCTTGAGGACAGTTCGTCTTGTGCTGCTGTGCCAGATGCTTTAGCCCAAAATTGGCACATCCTGGAGATTAAGCAGCTCCACAGAGGTGAACTGTCATCCTGTATTCCTGTGG
Organism: Garcialebias charrua; assembly: GCA_038048925.1. Lineage (NCBI taxonomy): Eukaryota > Metazoa > Chordata > Actinopteri > Cyprinodontiformes > Rivulidae > Garcialebias > Garcialebias charrua. The sequence goes on from JBBPBX010028303.1 coordinate 29,783, forward strand.
TTCTTTCTCAAAATCTCCTTCTTTCCACCAAAGGAATTTAAGATAATTTCTAGATTCATGAGTGATAGAAAATTGGTGAAACATTCTTTCTATGTCACAAATTATTGCTATTATTGCTAATTATTGCTTCTTCTTCCGGCACTCGGCAAGGCAAGTTGCATATCTTTCTGCTCTTCCCTCCCCTAAGTTTTTCCTACTCCCTGCTTGCTTTTCGTCTCGTCTGCGACCCTTCAGCGCTCACTCGAACCAATATGGAATTAATAAATTGGGCTGTTTCTTCAATGGATAAGATTTTTTCCACGAAGCGGACCGTGCCAGGAGAAGCTGTCTGTCCCTCCGACACACACGCGGCTGGATACGTGCTGGACTCGTGGGGTCAGTGGCAGCCCATGTGTCTGACCGTCTTAAGTGTCGAGGACGTGGAGGATTTGTGGATTATTGGAATATTGGTAGCAACTGCTCTGTTTTTTGGCGTAAGCGGAGTTGTCTGTTACTGGAAGCTGAGGGAGGCTTCGGCAGCTATCAGCGCGCTGTCGACACTACCTGATCAGCAAAATTCTCTGAACCGGGCCGTGAGCTCCTCATCCCAGCTGTTGTATGAGCTCAATCGCTCGCTTGGAGCGGTGGTGGACCACCGCGGACCTGCAGGGCGCTTTGGGACTTGTTTACAGCCACCCCGGATCAATCAAGGGACAGATGGGGGTTCATAGAGCGGGACCACATATTATTTGGATTTTTTTGGCCATGAAACAGCACCACAGACTTGATGGCGGCAGTGGAAAAGAACACTGTGGTCTATTGGATAATAAACAAGACTATTATCTGGCTTCTGCACATGTCCTTGAAAAAGAAGGCTGTCAGAAGCCATTCTCCTGGGAGTGTGGAGCTGAAGAAACCTGCTGCCCTCCCTCCCCCTCACCCCCCCCAGAGATTTCTGTGCAGCCTCAGATAACGCCCAGCTGCACATCTGCTGAACTTGTGTTTGTCTGAAGTTACTCACAGACTCTATCTCCTTGCCTGCCGTCTCTCAATTTGTTATTGTAACTAAATGTGCTTTTTGATATGGTTTTTACTGGATCACGCGGTGTCTTGAAGACAAAACGTGATTCATCTTTTTTTAATATCAACGCTGTAAAACCCCGTGTCTTTGCCTGTTTTCCTGCCTTTGACCTTCATCTGGGGACAGATGAGAGCGGCCGCGCTATAAGCATATCATGTGTTGATAAACATGTCATGTGTTTTGTTGAGCAGCAGCTTTTTGCACTCATTCTCTCTCCTGGATGACTGTAACTACATATTTACGCTGTATCGGTGAAAATTGATGCAATGTTAATAAACCTATCTTGTATCTCTTGTATCTTGTATCTATGGTTTCTTTACTGAAGCGACATAGCACTCCTAACAAAGGATTTATTAAATCAGGCCCGGTGAGCAATGTGTCATTAATTAAAACACCATGGAATTTGGCTGAACAGTCAAAAACAACTCTCAGCTTATCTGGTTTCCTGGGATGGTAGATGCCATGATGTGGAAGGTACCACTTTCTCCTTCAGAACGGGTTGTAGGGGCAGGCTCCCCATCACCTTTATTTATGGTTTCTTCCATGAATGTTTTATATTGCTCGTAGTATGGTTTGTTGGCCTTTAATTTCCTCTTAAGACACTGCAGGCGAACTTGGGCTAGTTTTTTTGTTGTTTGGTAGCTTAGGCGGACTGCTACCTTTGAACGGGAGAGGCATTTCATAATGCCCGTCATCTTTCTGTGTGATGTTGTTGCTGAGAAACTGTATAAAATTAACATCATCTTGAGACACATATTTATCTTCATAGTTTCTCTCCATGAAATCCAAATCTAAGACATTTAAGATGTCAGTTGTCGATGGGATTGCTAGCTCCTTTACTGTGAGCCGATACACAAAGCTTTGACTTCCTTGTCTGTCTAGGTGGGGGTTTGATGAGCCTATTATACTCCATCCTAGTTCTGATCTTTGTGCAAAGGGTTGGTTTTTGTCACCTGTTATGATTTCAAGTGGAGCTAGGGCAGCTGGACAGTCGTTTCCAATGAGAAGTCCTACATCACAGTCTTGAACGGGTGGTAGCTTATCTGCCAAGGATCTGAGATGAGCCCACATCAATGCAGTTTCTTTCGTTGGGACATAAGACTTGTCTACTGGGATAAAGTCTCTGCTGTAAGCTTGGTGTAGTTGGATGTAACTCTCTGAGTTAAGTCCTCGAACTTGGAGACCATGAACACTCTTGCTGAAAATAACTGTGTCGACAGCAGTCATAAGGCGTGTTTCCATCAAGGTTTCTAGGTGCGCATTATGAAGCATCGCATCAGAAAAGCTAAATGGAAACGGCATAATTCGAGTTAACTTCCTCTAAGTCGCTCTAAAGTTTATACGCTCGCTTGAGGTAGTTTTTGGGGAGTCGATTCAGAGCTGAGTCGGCTAAACGACAGATGGAAACAGATTAGCCGACTCAGTTCTGCCGCAGCGAACATTCACGTCACGTGACTGATCAGCTGTTTCCGCTCCGGACAACATGTAACATCGCTAAAACTAGTTGGCATGACAGAATAAATACAACTTGCCCGATAGCAACACATACCTGAAATATTCTCTCCATTTTGCCGAGATGTCTGTTTTCAAACGCTACTTCCTGTTTACTGTGGAAGTGCGTAACGCTGACGTCTGACGTATGGCGCTGACGTGTGACGTAATGACGCTGACGTCTGACGTAGAGACGCTTTGCGTGGCATTGCAGATGCGCTTCAAGCCAGTTTAATGGAAACACTTCTGATCCTCATAATTTTAATTTACATTTTAGCGAAATTTTCTAAAATTCGCTCAAAAATCGAATTTAAATTGGATGGAAACATAGCTATAGTACTGAGTTTCAACTTTGTTGGATGGAAATCCACATTTAGTTAGCCTGGTTAAAACCAGACCCTTGTCCTTCACTTCGCTTCGTACTAGGGTCTGGACTTTCTCCATAGAGAAACTATTCTTGCTGGAGGCGTGGCCTCTGCCTGAGGAAAAAAACCATTGGATCTTAGAAAAATTTTGAATAGGGAAAGCATTCTGCTCACTCCCCCTCTGTGCTCTGCCGAACTTGACTTCAGCGCCGCCTCCTGCTGCAGTCTCTCGCTGCTGATGCATATTCGCTGTTTATGTTGATAAAATGTTCTAATAAAATAAAATAAAACCATGTAGCGCTGGTCCAGCACACCAGAAGAACAGAAAATATGCAGGGACTCGGGCAGCAATGTAAAACCCGAGTTTAATTCTCTCGTGACAACCTCAGTCATTTCCTTATTCTTTGCACTCAGCGGAGAGAGAGGAGGAGGAGGAGGAGGGGAGAGGGAGCGATCACTTTACTTTTGGCAAAAAAACAAAAGAAAACTCTAGATAAGTGATTAAGAAGGGGAATTTAATACATTTGTGTCACATATAAAACAGTCCTGCATCGCTTTGCATCGCTTTGAATGAGAACATGCGGCTGCTCGCTGGCTGCGCTGGGACAGGTGGGGTCGTGGGTTAGGGGCCAAAAACTCTGCCCCTTCTGTTCTCTGATTGGTCCGGTCAAAAATCTACCGGAGAAATTGTTGTCTATGGGAGAAGTCCCAGACTGAGCAGTGAAGGGAAATGAGAATTGAGCGGAGCTGTGCAGGAAGGCCAGGGCCAGGCTAACATTTAGTCTGTCAATGACATCTTCTAACACAAATGTTGAGTCACTCTGTGTCCAGCATTGCATATGTTAGTATTTCCTTGTGCGGCTCTTGTAATGAAGACACAAGTACTGGCACAATACTGGTGGTGGCAAAAGCATGCTGTGTTGATGTATGACTGGAGCATCCTCATCTTCCCCATTGTCATCTCCATCTTCACTCACTGCCCTCTCTACCTACCTGGAGGAAATAAGGGCATGGATGAATCAGAACATTCTTCAATTAAACTGCTCCAAGACTGAGGCCATACTGATTGGCACCCCTCACCAGGTACAAACATCAACTATAACAACAATTTCCTTTTCTGGACAAGACATCCCCCTCTCCACCTCTGTTACAAATCTTGGAATAAAAATGGACTCTCATCTTACATTCGAAAATCACATTAAGCTTCTGTTTAAAACCTGCTTCTTCCATCTTCGAAACATCTCCAGACTTCGCCCATCCCTAACTTTTTCTGATGCTGAGAAGCTCGTCCATGCTTTTGTCTCCTCCAGGCTCGACTACTGCAACTCCCTGTTTATTGGAATCCCTGGTAAATACCTTCAGAAGCTTCAATATATTCAAAACAGTGCAGCAAGGATTTTGTTGAGAGTTCGTAAATTTGAACATATTACGCCCATTCTCCATAACCTTCATTGGCTTCCTGTCACCTACAGAATTCAGTACAAAACTGCTCTCATTACACATCAATGCTTACACGGAACTTCACCAGATTATCTAAAGGACATTCTTGTTCCATATTCATCCACCCGGTCTCTACGGTCACAGAACAGTAATCTCCTTCACATTCCGAGAACCAAATTAAGGACCATGGGAGACCGGGCTTTCAGTGTGGCTGCCCCTCGCCTATGGAACTCTCTTCCTGACTGCCTGAGAGCTCCACAGTCACTGGTTGACTTTAAAAGCGGCTTAAAGACTTTTCTTTTTAAGCAAGCCTACTCTGCCTCCTCATGATTCTATATTTGATCTTGATACTATTATTGATTTTACTTGTTTTATCACTTGTTTTATTTGACCTTTAATTTTGTTGCACTTTGTAGCACTTTGAGATTTTCATTAATGAAAAGAGTGTTATAAATTAAATTCATTATTATTATTGTTATTATTATTATTATTATTATTATTATTATTATTATTATTATTATTATTATTATGGGACACAACTCTGTGTGTTTCTTGATTTGCATGTTCTTCTGTGGAAGTGGAGCTATTTGTTGTTGTCTCCACAGGTCTTTCCTTCTTCTCTTCATGTAAGTAGGTTGGATGACGACGTCTGCATACAGTATATTGCATGTGTGTCATCTCTTACAATCCTTGGTCACATGATCTTTTCTCAGACACCCAAAGCAGAGCCGGTTTTCATGTATACCGGTAAATGTTCTTTTGTTTTCAACACTCTTTGAGGCGAAAGTAGGACACCAGGTGATGCCATGTGCTTCACTTTTACAAACATAGCAAGGTGATTTTGGTTTACAGCTATTTGTATCATGTGTCTCCTGACTGGAACCTTTTTGTTGTGCATTTGTGTTGAAAGTTTTGGTTCTTGGTGTTCTGTCTTCTGCAAACTTGAAATTTCCTAACAACGGCGAGGTGATGGGATTACAGGCTATTTTTGCCTCTTTGCTCAAAAACTCTGTGAAGTATTTAAAATCTGGATAATCACCGGATTTATCAAGTTCTTCGACAACTATTCGACTCCACTTGCGAACAATCCATTCAGGTAATTTTTTGAGCAATTTATGGTTCTCATCACAGTCATTGAGGATGTCTAGTCCCTTGACATATGAAATTGCTTCTTTGCAGCCTTGGAGGAAGTCAGCAAACTCACGTAGTGAAAGTGAGTCATTTGCGTTGATCTTTGGCCATCTTGCAAGCTTGTCGTGGAAAGCTTTCTGTATAATAAACGCGTTTCCATATCTATGTTGTAGGACTTTCCATGCTTCAATGTATGCACCCTTTGAGTCTTGATAAAAGAAACCAACAGCTTTGCGTACCTCTCCAACAAGATAATTTCTGAGGTAAAACATCTTCTCACTTGCTGGGAGGGGCTTTCTGTCATTAAGAGTCATGAATGACATCTTCCAGTCAGTAAACATTAAAGGATCCCCACTAAATATTGTGGGTTCAGGGACTGGCAAGCGACATACTTAATGAGCTGACAAATGCTTCAGCTAGATTGGATGTCTCTGGATTTATTGTCACCTCAGGAGCTGATTGGTAAAGTTTAAACGATGTAGCATCTGGATTGAAGCAGGGTTTTTCTCTAGAGAAGACAGGGTTAGTTCTGTAATTAATATCTTCGATTTTTTTCAACATTGTTTCCACAGTGTTCAAATTCCTCATATGCTCTTACATGAGCTGTTGCTACAGCTATTTCCTTTTCTTCTTTTAACCGCTGCAGTTTTGCTCTTTCTTGTTAGAATAGAATAGAATATATCTTTATTGGCATATTTGCACCAAGGTACAAAGTGTTGCAATTGGCGCACGCACCATCCTAAGAGGGACGTACACACGGAAGCCGCAGCAGTATAAAACCGCGCCGCCAACAATCAGATATGGAAAAAGGAACATACAGTCGGGTAATCATGGTATTCAAAAAAGAATCTATCACATTTTGTCTTAGGACACTCTATGATAAAGTCCAAAAAACTCTACCAGCTTTAGCACGAATAAAGACAAGACATGTTACATGTGATGACGACAAGCAGGGAGATTTAGTCCGTGAGTAATCATTTCAGATAAGCACAGTCTTGCAGATGGCTCAGCTCGGCTCCATCCGAACGCACACACAGAGATCTCTGGGGGGAGGGGGGGCAGCGAGTTCTTAACAGCTTTCGACTCCAGGAGAAGTTTTGCAGACAGCCTTCTTTTCAAGGTCGCTCAGAGTCCCGATTAGATTAGTCGCTTTATTTATTTTCAGTTCAGGCCACAGTGTACTTTTGACTGCAGCCTTCCAAGTCCAGGTGTTGTTCAGGTCCAAATCGCCGAATCATGTGAGGTTCTGAGCTACAAATCCCCATCTGTGCCCTGATTGAGCTCGGACGGTTGTAAACGAGTCCCAAAACGCACCGCAGGTCCGCGTCTGTCCACCGCTGCTCCCATCGTGCGGTTCAGCTTGTACAACAGCTGGGACGTTAAGGTCATAGCCGGATC
>JBBPBX010028304.1:0-15182 GCA_038048925.1 Garcialebias charrua
CGAGGAAAGGTCGGAACTACGAATCTTTTTCACCATTTAAACAGCGGAGTGGAGCATGAACTGTGAAACGGCAGAACAGAGTGTTTTTACAGCCTCCTGCTTCCTTAAAACAAACCACGGGTCTGAGCTCATTTAGTCGTGCGTGCACCGCAGAGAGAGGTGGAGACATTAATAAATCAGCAGTTTATCATATATCGCTAAAGACACCGTCCTTAGCGGCTAACAAGATGGCTAACGCTTTAGCCGTCTTCTTCCACAGCTGAGACTGACCGTGTCTTTAGCGATATATGATAAACTGCTGATTTCATAATGTCTCCGCCTCTCTGTTCACGTTTCTGAGTGGGCTGTCGTGTTTTTACACAAGGATTCAATGCGACACTTTGTAGAGCAACTTAGAGAACGTCTTTATTCTTTGTGAACCCGGAAACAACCCCCTGACCCTTTCACAATAAAACCGGATACAGTATATCAAATATATTGTACCACAAAGGCTCACATGTACTGCAGTTCACAAACACACTGACTAAAGTGAAAGCACCTTTCTATCTTATCAAGACACTCAAAGCTCTTTAAAACACAATCTGTGTCCTCATTTACCCATTCATACAATTTACCCTCATTTACCCATTCATCCAGTTCCAAAGAGCTCCACAGTAACCGTGTTTCCATCAAGGTTTCTAGCTGCGCATTTTGAAGTATAGCAGCAGAAAAGCTTAATGGAAACGGCAAAATCCGAATTTACTTCCTCAACTTTGCCAAAAAGTTTATACGCTCGCTTGAGGTGGTTTTTGGGATCTTCGAAAATGAGCAGATGCGCAAAACGACAGATGGAAACAGATTTTCCGACTCAGTTCTCCGTAGCGAACATTCACGTCACGTGACGTTCAGCTGTTTCCGCTCCGGACAACATGTAACATCGCTAAAACTAGTTGGCATGACAGAATAAATACAACTTGCCCGATAGCAACACGTACCTGAAATATTCTCTCCATTTTGACGAGATGTGTGGCCGGGTTCTGTTTTCAACCGCTACTTCCTGTTTACTGTAGACATGCGCAGTGCTGACGTCTGACGTAATGACGCTGTGCGTGGCTTGGTAGATGCGCTACAAGTCAGTAGATGGAAACACTTCTGCTTCGCATTAATTTGTATTTACATATTTGCGAGATTTCAAAAATTAGCTCAAAATTCGAGATGAAAATGGATGGAAACACGGTTAGTGACTGGTCTGAATGACTATAGACCGGTGGCCCTCACCCCGATAGTCGCTAAATGTTTTGAGAATCTGGTCATGTCCTACATCAAGACAACCGTCAACATCAACGAGGACCCTCATCAATATGCATACCGCGAGAACCGATCAACAGAGGACGCCATCTCCTCTTTGGTCCACACTGCTCTCACCCACCTGGATCAGAAGGACTCATACGTGCGTATGCTCTTTGTGGACTTCACATCTGCCTTCAACACCATGATCCCCCAAACTCTGATAGACAAACTATCTACACTTGGACTAAGCCCCTCCATTTGTAACTGGGTACTAGACTTCTTAACAAACAGACCACAGTCTTTACGTTGTTAAACTCGAGTTCAACAGAGACGCAGCCGGCATGAAGCCGGTGTCACCAGATATCTATGGGTGTCACAACATGGAGAAACAGCTGCGCAGGCAGCCCAAGAAGAAGAACTTTTACCAAAAAGAGGGGGAAGCTCACCTTGTTAGCTTCCATTATTTCGCTCCGCTGAAACTCGGAGACAAAATGGGTCCAGAGGACACGAAGTCCAACCGAGTCCGAACTCGGGTCCAGTTAACCAATACAAAACAGACCAGAGACACAACAGAACCGGAATCAAACGCAACGTTTTCTCTTTTCTGTTTCTTTGCCTTGTTTACTCCAGTCAGAGCGGATTTCTTCTTCGTGGGTTTTATTAGCAGCCGTTGTTTTACCGCCCCCTGCAGGAAAATTTGGACCAAAGTAGGTCCAAAGTTGGACCAAAGTTTCTACTTTGGTCCAAATTTCCTTGTTCTTTTTGTTCACATTCTTATAATTGTAACTGTATCTGTAGTAAAATAAAATAAAAAATAAAATAAAAACTTGTGTTTTTCCTGTACACACACACACACACACATCGTGTTGTATATATACAACACGATGTGTGTGTGTGTACAGGAAAGATTTGGACCAAAGTTTTTTTATATCGTGATATATATCGTTATCGTGATATAAAAAAGTCCATATCGTGATATATGATTTTTTCCATATCGCCCAGCCCTAGTCTCCAGATACAAATACTTGGGTGTACACTTGAATGATAATCTCAGCTGGAGCAACAACACCACCAGCCTGATCAAGAAAGGTCATCAGAGACTCTACTTCCTCAGACGGCTGAGACGAGCTGGTCTGAGTAGCCCAGTCCTCACCTCCTTCTACAGGTGTGCAGTGGAGAGCATCCTGTGCTCCAGCATCAATGTGTGGCATGGAGGCTGCACAGTTGAAGAGAGGAAAGCTCTACAGAGAGTGGTGAAGGCTGCACAGAAGTCTGTTGGAGTCAGTCTCCCCACCATCACAGACATTTACACCTCCAGATGCAGGAAAAGAGCCACCTGCATCATGAAAGACCTCACTCACCCAGCACACTCACTCTTTGCCCCACTCCCCTCAGGACGGAGGTTGAGGAGCATCAAATGTAGAACCACTAGACTGAGGAACAGCTTCTACCCTGAGGCTGTTAGACTCATGAATAAATAAATAATAAGAATAATCACTGCAAAATATCACATCATGCTGATGCTGATCTGTTTTCTTGTTGCTGTGTTCATCTGTGACCATCTGCTCATACAGACTCATGTTCGTGCTGCTGTTTATAATGATGTTTTTCCACTACTACATTAGGGCTTAGTGTATTACTAGTTGATGTTTCTCTTAGTTAATCCTAGATGTTATTACTGTTCTTTTTCTCTCTTTTTTTTCTCTTGCATTTGTTGTTGGATGTAACTGGGACCCTGTGTACATAATCTCGTTTTCATCACCACATGCGGTGCAAATGACAATAAAGACTCTCTGACTCTCTTGGTGAATCCAGACCGAATGCGTTTTCTACTGCAGGAACGTCCAGTTTACATGCAAAGTCTATGGTGGACGCACCTCCAGCAGCCTCCTGGCGTCTTGCGTCACGTCGCGTGCGTGTTGAGCGTGCTGGAGAGCGATTTCCGTGCACGTGAACCCGCGTCAACCTCCAAAGCACGCCTCCAACATGCTGAAGATTTCGCCGTTCAACTTTCAAACGCCGCTCAAACTCTACCCGATTGGTTGGTGTGTCAACCAATCAGGGAGAGTCGGGGGAGAAGAGAGGGGGTCAGGGGGAGAGTCCCTATGTGACGCGGAAACCAGTGACGCGGAAACCATTGCGCATGTGACGTATTGTTTGTGGAACACAGAAAAAACCCGCGGAGTCATGGAATATGGAAGAGAAACTCATTGTAGCTGTGTGTTCGCGACAATTCCTTCACAACCAGTCAAGTCTGCTCCACAGAGACAGAAATAAAGAGCTCCTCACCTCGCGGAGTGCATTGACGACTCGGTACACCGGTAAGCTCCTCCCCCACACCCCCGCAGCAGCAGGGTTGCCAGATAAACATGAATTTTATTTATTTTATTTATTTATTTTTACCCCTTTTCAGTGCAAATGTTCACTAAACTCAACACATTATTAATCTTATCAGACCCTCACGCAGCAAATATGACAGTTTGGGTAAAAAAAATAAAAAATAAGCAACAGTACTAGATGATTAATTAATTTTTATCTGGCAACCCTGCGCAGCAGTTTTCTGGGTAGTTTCGCTTCTGACTTTTTGGTCTGGACACAAAGTGCGTCCACTTGCGTGCGTGTTGAGCTTTTTTGCAGTTGAAATCGCGTTCGGTCTGGATGTACCATTACTCTGACTCTGACTCTCATACAGCACTCTGCTAGAACTGTACAAAGAATAATCAGTACTTTATCACATTCATACACTGATGGGACACACATCAGAGGCAATGAGGGGTTCAGTGTTGCCCACTGCCCAGGAACACTTCAGCATGTGACTGCTGGTGGAATTGAACCCCCACCTCTCCCATTGGAGGAGACTGCTCTAGCCTCTCAGCCACAGCTGCCCTCAGCTGAAGAGGATTATTATTTAATAGGTGTAAATAAATGTCTAAAAAATAAATACCGTAATGTATGGTTCATTCATAAAATGGTTCATTTTTTAGACATTTATTTTGTAGAGTTACAGCTGTTTGTTAATAAATGTTGCTGTGTGACAACTGGGACAAAGCTTTGACTCAGAAATTTATTTTTGTTATTCTTTTATGGAAAGAAAATTATATCGATATATATCGTATATCGCGATATATCACAACAATATCAAGATATGAATTTTTGTCCATATCGCCCAGCCCTAGGCACATCATTACACTAACTACACATATAGGGGTCAACCAGATTACTGCTTCCTAAGTGGATTCAATCAATGGCTGAGTTTGCTGCACTGCTTCATCTCATGAAGAACGACGTGTCCATATATGTGTATTTTTAACTGTCAAAGTTCTTATGTGTAGTGAAATGGTTTTTAAGCTCAGAAAATAATTAATTAATTAGTATGTTTGTATGTAAATAAAAATGTGTTTTATATATGCCAATGGCTGCACTGATAGCATCAGCCACAGAAAATACTGATCAGTTGAGACTCCTGACCTAAACATTGACTTCAGAACTGCATTAGGGATAAATGAGTGATATTGCCTTGTGGATATGATGGCATTTTTAAACTCATGTAAATAAAAGTTCATTTTCTTCACTGACAAAACAGACTTAAAAAAATGTTCTTGTAGATCACACATTTATCATTATCTCCGAAGGAGGTGACATGTTAACATCTAACATCGTGTTGGCCAAGTGTTAAAAGGAAGTGGAAAAACTTTAATGCTTTTATAAAGCTGTCATATTAATCTTTAGGCAAACCTGAAGACAAACAAGAAATCTGGATGACCCTCATGAAACAACCACGCTGAAATGAGCTCAAATGTCAGAACAAGTTGAAATAATGAGAAGTTTGTTTCTCACCCGTACTCGGAAGCGGAACATGGCGAGGCGGACGCAGTGGCTGAGGCAGGCCGGAGGCAGGAACCATGCCCGGGGAGGCGGAGTGGCCTTGCTGCCGACGTGGTTGACGATCAGCTGCGCCGTCTGTCGCTGGCCCTGAGCCCGCCGCGCCCACTCGGGCCAGCGCTCCTTCCCCAGAGTCCCGTTGAAAACCACCACGAGCTCCAGGCCGCCCTGGTACAGACAGGCCTGCGACAGAGCAGCCAGGTAGCCCAGCATGGCGTTCCACTCGCCTCCGCACACCCAGTCCGTCTGGTAGCCGCCATACAGCCGCTGCAGGCTGGAGTCAGCGTCGATCAGGATTCTGGCCGGCGGGGGAGGCATGGGCCCGGGATGGTGTGGGTGGTGGTGTGGGAGGTGGTGGTGGTGGTGAGGTGGCTGGCGGGCCGCAGTACGAGCGAGCTTCAGGAGGTCCACGGGGACCGCGGCCCCGGGGCACCGCTTCTCCAAGTACTCTTGAAAGCCCTGCACCCCCATGACGGTGTTGTTGAGCCGGTGTGTGTGGCTGGGAGCGGCCTCCGAGCACGACCTGTACGCCGTGGTGGCAAGAGACCAGGTCAGCGAACTGGTCTCCTCGAACTGGTGACTGGTTCACGGGTTGAGGTCGTGGGTTTCTGGTGTGATGCCGGCAAGGCCAGTGACACAGCTACAGCCAGAAAAACTTCAACAGATTTCCTACTCCCATAATTTAGCTGTTTAGTAAAGGACATGCAGAGGTGGTCAACGTTGCTGCGAGTTTTCTATTAAACAATTCTCCTGTAGTTTTAGTGCACACTAACAGCAGTTCTCCTGTAGTTTTAGTGCACACTAACAGCAGCACTGCGCACTAGTTAGCACTCCACAGGCTAGTACATGGCCAGTTTGCGAACATAATGTTAAAACCTTGAAATCCGGTTGTTTTGAAATGACAGCTGGATTGTTCTTGACATTTATAGTGCACAACATCCGTGAAATGTCTCGCGATAGGTTGTTGGTTTTGTGACAGAATATCGATTAAAACCAAAATATTAAGAAGTGTGCCCGGCGGTGTGGCTAACTAGCTGTTAGCTGTTAGCTCCTCTGGCAGGGTCCCCGGCGTGATTTGACGCGTCAGCTCCCGAACACAAGTCCAGAACGGACACGACGCGGAATGAAATGGATGTTTGACGAAATAAAATAAAAGTAACTAAAATAAAATAAAAAGAAAAGCCCGATGGTGCCTCCCTCGCTTTCTTCCACACTCACGGCTTCATGATGCAAAGGGGAACACTACTTCCAAGCGACATCAACCATCTTACAACTTCCTCGCGGCCCAGTGGAGGAAGGTGAAGCGGGAGGTGCCACTTCCGAGTAGAACGCTGGGAAATGTAGTCAATAAAGATGAAACGTCCAAATGGAAAAGCTTTGGGAGCAAATAAACTAAAACTACAAGTACCAGTGTACCAACAAGAACGGAATAAGAATAAAACGGTTAAATAAAATTCCTCCAACTGGTCCGAATGACGTTATTACAATTCTATTTATATTTGCACACCAAATATGCTTCGTCTTTTTACAACTGTAGTTTAATTAAATGTTCTCCCGCTTTTATTGGGACTATATACTGTACACACACCTAAGCATTTGTTTGAAATTAAGATGTGCGTAATTAGTTAGACATACTGAAAATCGGGCCAGTCAAACAAAATGACTTTATCCTAAAGCATGAACAGTAGACGTGTAACAGGTAGAAGTCGCTGTTCCATGTTGACTCTTCCTGAGGATGTCTCCTCCCTGTGGTTGTGTTCGGCATCTGCACTCAAAGAACATACATTCCATAGAGAACAAACCCAACAGGCTTTCAGTGCTCTTATCAAGATGTTAGACAGAGACAACTTTAGGGTATTACTTTCCATATTTTTGGTCAGTGAGAGAAAACCAGGGTATCTGGAGCAAACAAGCAAACATAAGATAAACCTGCAATCTCCACAATTCTCGAAGTCGAACAGCCGGGTACTTTGTCACGTGACTGTGTTGCGGAAGTCGTGTTTGGGGGAATACAAACGAGTGCTTCGGCGGGTGAAATTGGTAAAATGGTGAAAAGTTGCTGCGTTAAGGACTGCATTTCGCACATAAAAAAACATCCCGATAGAAACTACTTCATTTTTCCTACATCAGGAGCGAGAAGGGAGAAATTGAAAGCTGCAGTCAACAGAGGCATCCAAAAACCAGATGGATCTGTAAATCCTGCAAAGCTTTGATCACCACGAAGCAAGCACACATATGTGTGTTCGGCACATTTTATTACCGGTACGTATTAGTATTGCTTTTAGAAACATAAAAAAGAAAATAGAGGTAGCACTGTAATTGATTAAACATCAGTAGGCCATGCACTTGCCTGGCCAGTGTTGAGTCAAATACGTAAAATACACCTTTTCTGAGACTGTTGTAATTCTAGTCTTTGTTATCTTTAGGACGGAAAGTAAATGTCCAGTCCCATCCAGACTATGTTCCATCCATCTTCCCTCAGCGCCCAGAGTCAGTTGAAGTTGCAGCTAACAAACCTTCCCTAAAGGTTGCACGATATGAAAGAGCTGCTCGGAGGGCCAAGAAACCAGGTATGTAATGATTTAATTTACTAAGGGAATACGTAACTTAATATATATATCTTCATAACAGATAACCTAAACAGTGAGGAAAACCTGAAACCTAAAACAAAGAAAGTTCTAATATTGTGTTCATGTGTGTGTCAGAAATATTAAAGTACTGTGTGTTACTGCTAACATGATTAAAATATTTCTCCTCTTTTTCCAACAGCAGTAACGCCCAAAGCACGAAGAAAGCTTTCCATGCCAGAGAGATCCACAGCATCCCCAACACATCATGTGTTGATAAACATGTCATGTGTTTTGTTCAGCTGCAGCTTGTTACACTAATCTCTCTCCTGGATGACTGTAATTACATACTTACGCTGTATCGGTGAAAATTGATGCAATGTTAATAAACCTATCTTGTATCTTGTATCTTGTATACAACAGCTAACAAACAAGATGATAAAGAACCAACAATTAGAGAAAACAATTTTTATTGTTATTGTTGCACTGAAAAATACACTGCAGTCTTTCATTGTGCGGTCCACAGACAATGAACGACATAATTTTGCAGCTCCCGTTGTGCAAATACATCAGAACATTAAGAAAGATAAAATACAGAGGTAAAAATTGAATAAAAATAGATAAAAAATACAGTAAAAACAACAGTATCAGCCATATCAAAAAGTCAGGTGGCCATTATTGCACATAACCTTATTGCACATAACCACAGTGTTTGCAAGTTAACCATGTGTGTTTATAAGTCTTAACTGCTGTTAGATAATGAACAATAAAATAATTTTGCAGCTCCCGTTGTGCAAATAAATCAGAACATTAAAAAAGATAAAATAAAGAGGTACAAATACTGTATATATTATTATTATTTACCCACATATCAACCGGTAGTTTATACGGACATTTTTGGAGTCCAGACAGTTTCAGTTTCATACTGTCCCGCTGTCGCGCATCTCTGGTAGTAAACTGTCTTCGTATTCATAAGACATCCTTCCAAAGATGTGTGCTACACAAAAATATTCGATTCGACTTTACTAGCAAACAAAACCAGAGCCTCTGAACAAAACGAATTCCAATGGTCTAAACCGCAGTTTACCCCCACAACGCAACCTGATGTTGAAATCACGTGATGCGTGACATCACGTCGACTTCGAGAATGGGGCTTGACCCCTGGACCATCTTGAGCCGTTTTCGCACTGCACAGCCCTCAACGGCCCGGCCCGCCCCTGGTTGGCCCAGAGCCCGGTCTGGCACGCCCCCGCTCATTACGCATTGGCCGCAGAGCCCATAGTTCTATACTGTATAAGATATCTATGGCAGAGCCGCCTCGAAGTGGGTGGGAAGTTCTCTAGAAGTGGGTGGAGTGTTCTTTTGTGCACGCTTATAGTGTTTTAAGAGAGGAGACGCCGCTAAAAAATATTTGTTAGCTGAATATATATATTAGTGTTTCTGAGTTTAATTTTTGTTAATAACTGATTACAAATCAGCTTATGTTAGAACGTAAATAACACGAAGCGCGCACCCATTTCCGCCTTTCAGCGCGAGCTGAATGTCATTAAAATATAACTAATATTGTCTAACTCTTGCGCACAGCCAGGGTTTTAAAATATAACTAATAATCTCTAACTCCTACGCGTAGCTAGAATGTTAAGAGGGGTGATTCCTTTATAGGTAAAGTGGACTTCTAAAAGACTAATCCGCCGCTGTGGCTCAGAGGGATTGCACTCGGCTTTTCCACTCTACATTTTATCTTGACCCGGGGAAGCGGGTTCGCTTCCCCCTGGTACAAGTTATTTTACGTTTGTCTTTTATTGGAGTAAATACAAAGGAGTTGTGTTAACCAAACAAACTCCTTTTTATTTGGAGTGAAGCAACAGTGCTAATGCTGCGTTCCAGTAGACCTGGGAAGTGGACATTTCCCAGTTCCCATTGGTAGATTGAAACAGAACTGCAATGAGTGATATTGCCATGTGGGTGTGACAGCATCTTTAAACTCAAGTAAAAAAAAAAAAAAGAGCTGCACTAAAAAGTATGACAGTTGATCTCCTTCACTGACAAAACGGCCTTTTAAAAAAAATCTTTCTTTCTTGTAACATATTCATAATCATCTCTGAAGGAGCTGTGTCACCGCGTAAGTCACTGTGCTTTTTGATTTGGGGCGGCTGTGGCTGAGTAGTTAGAGCAGTTGTCCTCCAATGCAAGAGTTGGGGGTTCGATTCCACCAGCAGTCACATGCTGAAGCAGGGGCAGCCGGCCAATGGGGGGCGCTAGGTCGCCGCCCCACTGGAACTTCTGGAGCACCATTTTACATTGAAGACTTTTTTTTAAAAATGAAATAATAAAATAAAAATATTTCGAAATATATGTTTTTAGTCGCTCACTTCAACGCTCACATGGGCAATGACAGTGAGACCTGGAGGGGTGTGGTTGGGAGGAACGGCCCCCCTGATCTGAACCAGAGTGGTGTTCTGTTGTTGGACTTCTGTGCTCGTCATGGATTGTCCATAACGAACACCATGTTCAGGCATAAGGGTGTCCATATGTGCTCTTGGCACCAGGACACCCTAGGTCGCAGTTCGATGATCGACTTTGTTGTCGTCTCATCTGATCTGCGGCCGCATGTCTTGGACACTCGGGTGAAGAGAGGGGCGGAGCTGTCAACTGACCACTACCTGGTGGTGAGTTGGCTCCGATGGTGGGGGAGGATGCCGGTCAGACCTGGCAGACCCAAACGTATTGTGAGGGTCTGCTGGGAACGTCTGGCAGAGTCTCCCGTAAGACGGAGCTTTAACTCCCACCTCCGGGAGAGCTTTGAACACGTTCCGAGGGAGGCGGGGGACATGGAGTCCGAGTGGGCCGTGTTCCGCGCCTCTATTGTCGAGGCAGCTTATCGGAGCTGTGGCCGCAAGGTTGTTGGTGCTTGTCGTGGTGGCAACCCTCGAACCCGGTGGTGGACACCGGCAGTGAGGGATGCTGTCAGGCTGAAGAAGGAGTCCTATTGGGCCTTTTTGGCTTGTGGGACCCCGGAAGCAGCTGATAGGTACCGGCAGTCCAAGCGGCATGCGGCTCGGGTGGTTGCTGAGGCAAAAACTCGGGCGTGGGAGGAGTTCGGAGAGGCCATGGAGAATGACTTCCGTACGGCTTCGAGGCGATTCTGGTCCACCATCCGGCGTCTCAGGGGGGGAAAGAGGTACGCGACCAACACCATTTATGGTGGGGGTGGCGTGCTGCTGACCTCAACTCGGGATGTTGTGAGTCGGTGGGCGGAATACTTCGAAGACCTCCTCAATCCTACTGGCACGTCTTCCACTGAGGAAGCGGAGCCTGGGGACTTTGGGTCGGGTTCTCCGATCTCTGGTGCTGAGGTCGCCGAGGTGGTTAAAAAGCTCCGCGGTGGCAAGGCTCCGGGGGTGGATGAGATTCGCCCGGAGTTCCTTAGGGCTCTGGATGTTGTAGGGTTGTGTTGGCTTACGCGACTCTGCAATATCGCGTGGACATCGGGGGCAGTTCCCTTGGATTGGCAGACTGGGGTGGTGGTTCCCCTATTCAAAAAGGGGGACCGTAGGGTGTGTTCCAACTATAGGGGGATCACACTCTTAAGCCTCCCTGGTAAGGTCTATTCAGGGGTTCTGGAGAGGAGGGTCCGTCGGATAGTCGAACCTCGGATTCAGGAGGAGCAGTGTGGTTTTCGTCCTGGTCGTGGAACACTGGACCAGCTCTACACCCTCAACAGGGTCCTGGAGGGTGCGTGGGAGTTTGCCCAACCAGTTTACATGTGCTTTGTGGACTTGGAGAAGGCATTCGACCGCGTCCCTCGGGGGGTTCTGTGGGGGGTACTCCGGGAGTATGGGGTACCAGGCCCATTGATATGGGCTGTTAGGTCCCTGTACGACCGGTGTCAGAGCTTGGTCCGCATTGCCGGCAGTAAGTCAGGCTCGTTTCCGGTGAGAGTTGGACTCCGCCAAGGTTGCCCTTTGTCACCGATTCTGTTCATAACTTTTATGGACAGAATTTCTAGGCGCAGCCAAGGTGTTGAGAGGATCCGTTTTGGTGACCTTAGAATCGCTTCTCTGTTTTTTGCAGATGATGTGGTCCTACTGGCTTCATCAGTTCGTGATTTACAACTTTCACTGGAGCGGTTTGCAGCCGAGTGTGATGCGGCCGGGATGAGGATCAGTTCCTCCAAATCCGAGGCCATGGTCTTGAGCCGGAAAAGGGTAGCATGCCCTCTCCGGGTCGGGGAGGAGGTCCTGCCCCAAGTGGAGGAGTTTAAGTATCTCGGGATCTTGTTCACGAATGAGGGAAAACTGGAGCGTGAGATCGATAGGCGGATAGGTGCAGCGTCCGCAGTGAAGCGGGCGCTGTACCGGTCTGTCGTGGTGAAGAGAGAGCTGAGTCAAAAGGCAAAGCTCTCAATTTACCGATCGATCTACGTTCCCACCCTCATCTATGGTCATGAGCTTTGGGTTATGACCGAAAGAACAAGATCTCGGATACAAGTGGCTGAAATGAGTTTTCTCCGCAGGGTGGCTGGACTCTCCCTTATGGTGTGGTTACACCGAGCAGCTTTTCAACCTCTAAAGCGTCCAGTTTACATGTAAAGTCAATGGTGGACGCGCTTCAAGCAGCTTCTTGGCGTCTGGCGTCAGGTCGCGTGCGTGTTGAGCGTGCTGGGAAGCGTTTTTCCGTGCATGTGAACCGGCTTCAGCCTCCAATCCGCGCATTCAACATGCTGAAGATTTCGCGGTTCAAACTTTCAAACGCCGCTCAACTCTACCTGATTGGTTGGTGTGTCAACCAATCAGGGAGAGTCGGGGGAGAAGAGAGGGGGCAGGGGGAGAGTCCCTATGTGACGCGGAAACGAGGGTGCGCGCGCACTATGTGACGTATTGTTTGTCGAAAAAAAAAGAAAAGACCCGCGAGGTCGTGGACTATGGAAGAGAAACTCATTGTAGCTGTGTGTTCGCGACAATTCCTTCACGACCAGTCAAGTCTGCTCGACAGAGACGGAAATAAAAGGCTCCTCGCCTGGCGGAGTGCAGTGACTCTGTGCGCAGGACTCTGTATACCGGTAAGCTCCTCCCACACCCCGCCGCCACGACGCCGCAGCCACGAAGCCGCCGCAACACTACAGTTTGGACAACACTGGGTAGCGCGTCCACTTGCGTGCGTGAGGAGCTTTTTGGAGGTTGAAAAGCTGCTTGGTGTAACCACACCATTAGAGATAGGGTGAGAAGCTCAGTCATCCGGGAGGGACTCGGAGTAGAGCCGCTGCTTCTCCACATCGAGAGGAGCCAGTTGAGGTGGCTCGGGCATCTGGTTAGGATGCCTCCTGGACGCCTCCCTGGTGAGGTGTTCCGGGCATGTCCCACCGGGAGGAGACCCAGAGGAAGACCCAGGACACGCTGGAGGGACTATGTTTCTCGGCTGGCCTGGGAACGCCTTGGGATTCCCCCAGAGGAGCTGCTCCAAGTGGCTGGGGAGAGGGAAGTCTGGGCCTCCCTACTTAGACTGCTACCCCCGCGACCCGACCCCGGATAAGCGGAAGAAGATGGATGGATGGATGGATATGTTTTTAGTTGTGTAGGATAAATATTTTATATGTATGATGATTTATTTTGATTGTTTCAAAAAACGTTTTCTGATAGGTGATGTATTTCCGGTCCTGGGGTGCACGAATCTTATGCATAGACTCGTTAAAAATGGTGCATGCGCAGTTATTCCACGATGTTACAAGAGAATGAAAAGATGCTGGGCACCGATTTCTGCGCCCTGGGCACGTCCAACAAGAGCTGTACCCACCGATCACATGCTTCCAGTCCATAGTTGCCAAGCCCGCTTATTATAAGATACTTTGGGCATTTTTTTTTTTTTTGCTTATAAATTTGTGAGTTGCTGGGTTTTGGGCTTGTTTTGAACGTTACGTCGCTTTTGGGGGCTTGTTTTTTGTCAGAGTGAAAGCAAAATACAAGTGGTAGGTAGTTTGTCCCTTCACGCTCTCCTTCCACGGATGTTGCGTCCAGGCGGATGTTACGTTCAAGTGCAGTTGACGCCACAGATATCATATAAAAGCTAGATCCCGCATTGCCGGGTCGCCTGCTCTACTCAGTGTAACCTGTTTGACAGGTGCAATGAAGGATCTGCGCATTTAATCAGTAATCGCTCGCTGAATACTAAACTTATTATCAAGATTTTTCCTTCTGTAAATCTTAGGGGTACAGCCATTAAAGCTGAACACATGGTTCAGTTTATTTAAATATTCTTGATGGGTTCAAAAAAGTTCTATAGAAAAACGACTGGACTTTATTTGTAACAGAAGACGTTTCGCTCTTCAAATAAACCTTCTGTTACAGTTAACCTTCCTTCTGTTACAAATAAAGTCCAGTCGTTTTTCTATTGAATGTTTTTTGAATTGATCATGTCCTGGATGACTGAGAATCTGCACCAGCATATTCTTGGTGGGTTAACATTAACACTAATAAAATATTCTTATGACCAGTTTTGCATAACTCACAGTCTATCTATCTATATACCGGTATATAATTTTTTCATTTATAATTTTTTTTGTACGCATCCTTTACGATTGTTTGTGTTTGTCCATTGTTGTCATCTCTCTTCGTTTAAAATTCAGGTCTCTCTGGTAAATGAGTCCCAGAGGCTTAATGGGATTCATAACAGTTGAATTAATGTTACATATGCAAAATGTATTTTTATTTTTTTAGAATGTAAAAGTATGTTGTTCAAAGTGTTAAGCATAATTTTGATGTTTATATGTAATGCCATAATAAATGTATGTTTATACTGTTTAAAAACTGCCTGTTTTCACAATATGGTGGGTTGCCAGTTGGGCTTGTTCGCGAGATCTGGCAACACTGTTCCGATCTTTTTTTGTTTGTTTGGGAAATGAGCCGTGCAGTGACTCAAGCAGGCCGGCTGTGTGTGTGTGTGTGTGTGTGTGTGTGTGCGTGCGTGCGTGCGTGCGTGCGTGCGTGTGTATGTGTGTGAACCACGTACAGTATGTGCTCTGGCCCATATATCTATGCTCTGGCCTCTCTGGCAGCAGCATTTTGGATCAACTGAAGACTTTTTAAAGAAGTATTTGGACACCCAGCTAATAAACCATTGTAGTCCAGTCTAGACGTGACAAATGCATGAACCAGTTTTTCTGCATCAGTTTTAGATGTTGCTAATTTTAGTGATATTACGCAGGTGGAAGAGGGTGGTTCTATTGACATTTTTAATGTAGGGGATAATGCATGTCCTGATAAAAATAACACCAAGATTTTTAACATTAGAACTGGAGGCCATATTAATGCCATCTAAAGAGGACTGAAAATTTTATTCCTAAGATGCTCAGGTCCAAAAACTAAAACCTCACTCTTGTCTTTGTTCAAAATCAGAAAATTTAGGGTCATCCAGGTTTTTTTGTCTTTAAAACATATATATATATATTTATTATATATATATATATAT
>JBBPBX010028304.1:23088-36666 GCA_038048925.1 Garcialebias charrua
ATACCGAAATCAGAGCGCCCAATTGAAAAATAAAAACACACCGCTGAAGCCACGGAGCTCAAATGTTTACCGGGAAGTTGCTAAACTTGAGCTCCGTGGCTTCAGCGGTGTGAATTTATTTTTCATCCCAGGGCGGGCGCTCTGATTTTGGTCAGCCGCTCTCCGCCTGTGCCTCCTACGAGACGGTCAGACAGCGGGTCGGACTGGCCGCAGCTGGCCGCGGCCAGTCTCCCTGTTTCAGTTCAGCGAGAGTGGCGTCCCGCTGAAGCCCCGGAGCTCGAATGCCCAACGTAAAACTAACTTGACCGCAGTTTAATGTGGCGCTATGGGCTCTACGGACATTGCACGTTGCTGTCTTGTGGTGTTTAGTGTAAAATACTTCCACACATCGGACATGTTAAAATGAAAAGTTGGCTAGCTGTTAGCTAAAGTGCTAATCACTCAGTCTGCACGCTGTAGCTGGCTGCAAACTATGAAATGGATTTCCTGAATGTGACGTGAGGCGGGTCATATTACTCTGGGTTCATGAGACATGGCTCCAGATCGGCCCCACCCCTACTACTGTAGGAGGTGGTGAAAAGACGACACAGGAGACGGGATATAGTTCTTCACTTTTAATCAACTCCTACTAAACTGGCGGGAAAACCACCCAACACCGCCTTATATACCAACACAACATCCGGTCCTCTGGACCTTTCACAATAAAAGCATCCTGTAACACATTCGGTCCACTGGGTGTGAGTAGAGCCCCCTAGTGGTCCACCACACACGCCCCCCCAGAACACCCAGTAAGGTCCATCACTAGTCCCGCATTTTAGGTTTGATTAAACGACCAGAACGGCTGAACCTGGGCCCTGCAGAACCAGTCTGATGAAGCGGAGGGCTACGAGGAGGGCCTGCAGAAGATTCGGGCTCCAATGGACGTTGAGAGTCTCTGGCAGGGGGACAGCAGTCCGTTAACAATGTGGATGGAGGTCTGCCCCTGCGAGGAGCCTGGGCCGTAACAACCTGATCATCTGACATAACATGAGCTGGTTTAAGCCTATCGATACAGACAGTCTCAGTACGACCCCCTAAATCTAAAAGGAAATGTTTTGGACCTGGTTGAAGAACCCGAAACGGTCCATCATACAAAGGCTGTAGTGGTGTCCTGTGTGCATTGTGTTTGACAAAAACAAATTTAGAGGACTCCAGACTCTTAGGGACAAATGACTGCGGTAAACAATGATGTACCGGGCCAGGGACACGAAAAGGGGCCTCCTGAGGTGAAAAATGGAGCAACGGTGGAGCAAACTGTGGTGAGGGTACCTCAGGTAAAAACTCACCGGGGACGCGCACAGGTTGACCGAAAACCAGTTCAGCCGGGGAAGAGCTCAGGTCCTCTTTGGTTGCGGTACGTAAACCCAACAAAACCCAGGGAAGACGGTCAATCCAGTTGTCACCGGTCAATGCAGCACGCAGTGCAGCTTTCAATGATCTGTGAAACCGTTCACACAAACCATTAGCTTGGGGGTTGTAAGCGGTGGTCCTGTGAACGTTAGTCCCCAGACCCTTGGCCATGGTAGACCAAAGTTCAGAAACAAACTGCGGGCCCCGGTCTGATGTAATGTCTGAAGGGGGGCCAAAACGCGCCACCCAGGTAGACAAAAATGCCCGGGCCACCACTGCAGATGTCGTGGATGTCAAAGGAACCACCTCAGGCCACCTGGTGGTCCGGTCTATCATAGTCAGCAGATGAGTAAAACCTTGTGATGGAGGCAGAGGGCCCACCAGGTCTACGTGCACATGATCAAACCGCCGACCTGGGATGGAGAAGGGTTCCAAAGGTGCTTTGGTGTGCCTGTTAACCTTAGCGCGCTGGCATGGGACACACGCTGCTGCCCACTCCTTAACTGCTTTACGCAGACCGGGCCAAACAAACTTTGAACTGACCAGTTTCACCGAGGCTCTAACACCTGGATGAGAAAGGGAATGTAAGGAGTCAAAAACGCGGCGTCGCCATGAAACTGGAACCAGGGGGCGGGGCCTGCCAGTAGAAACATCACAGAGCAGGAGGGGACCTCCGTCATTCACCTGCCGTTCCTCCAACTCGAGGCCCGTGGGCCCGGACTGGAGCTCGAGTATTTCTGCGTCGCTACGTTGGTCCGCAGCCATAGCAGAAAAATCGATGCCAACGTATACGGGAGAGATCAGCACCCGGGAGAGACAGTCGGCCACCACGTTGGATTTTCCAGCCACATGCTGAATGTCTGTAGTAAATTCAGACACCGCTGCGAGGTGGCGTTGCTGGCGAGCAGACCAGGGGTCAGAAATTTTTGACATCGCAAACACCAAGGGTTTGTGGTCAACATATGCAGTGAACCGGCGGCCCTCCAGGAAAAACCTGAAATGGCGTGTGGCCAGGTAAAGCGCCAGCAACTCTCTGTCAAAAACACTGTATTTCAGCTCATTGTCCCGCAGCGTACGGCTGAAAAATGCAAGCGGCTGCCAAACCCCGGAAACCTGCTGTTCTAACACAGCCCCCACCGCAACATCAGATGCGTCGGTTGTTAAAGCTATTTGCGCCGCTGGGGATGGATGGGCCAAAAGGGCAGCAGTGGCCAGTGCAGCTTTAGCATCACCAAATGCCTGTAGGCGTTCTGGTGTCCAGTCCACGCTGTCGTTGGGCTTTTTCTTTTTCAGCGCTCCATAGAGCGGACGCAGCAGTTGTGCTGCCCTGGGGAGGAAACGGTTATAGAAGTTAACCATTCCCAAAAATTCTTGTAGCGCTTTAACAGACTGGGGCTGTGGGAAATCTGACACCGCCTGCACTTTGTTTGGTAACGGGACGGCACCACTTGCAGAAATGCGGTGGCCCAAAAAGTCAATGACTGGCAGCCCAAACTGGCATTTCGCTGTATTTACAATCAGGCCATGTGCTGCCAGGCGCTGAAAAACCTCACGGAGGTGGGACAAGTGCTGCTCAGCCGAGCTGCTAGCCACCAGGACGTCATCCAGGTACACAAATACGAAGGACAGACCCCTTAGGACTGAATCCATCAACCGCTGAAATGTTTGTGCTGCACCTTTAAGACCAAAAGGCATGCGCAAAAACTCAAACAGGCCGAAAGGCGTGATAACAGCGGTCTTAGGGACATCCTCCACATGCACAGGAACCTGGTGGTACCCCCGTACTAAATCTACTTTAGAAAAAATGGAGGTCCCAGCCAGGTGCACTGAAAAATCCTGGATGTGGGGGATGGGATAACGATCGTTCTCTGTGATGTTATTAAGGCGGCGGAAATCCCCACATGGACGCCATTTGCCATCTGCCTTGGGCACCATGTGGAGGGGGGAGGCCCACGGACTGTTTGAGCGTTGCACGATGCCTAAACGCTCCATGTTAGCAAACTCTTCCTGTGCTATTGCTAGCTTAGTAGCATCAAGGCGGCGTGCACGTGCGAACACCGGGGGGCCCGTTGTGGGAATATAATGTTCGACCCCATGTTTTGTGTTTGTGTTTGCAAAATCAGGAACAGTCAGCGAGGGGAATTCAGACAATAAACGCTGAAACACATTACCCGAAGCTAAAAAGTTAGCATGCATTAAAGGCCCAGCTCCTCGCGTCTCACAAGGCAGTGACGAAAAAGACACAGCGTCGATCAAACGTCTGTTAGCTAAATCAACCAGGAGCCCGTGAGCACAAAGAAAATCAGCCCCTAAAATAGGGACTGAGCTAGCAGCTACCACAAAGTTCCACTGGAAGTCCCGTTCATGGAAACGAACAGTCACCAACCTTTCGCCAAACGTCTTGATGGGATAGCCGTTAGCCGCGGTTAGCTGCGGCCCGCAGCCTTCTGCTAACCTGTCGGAGCCAGTCGGGGGAACGAGGCTCTTCTGCGAGCCGGAGTCCACCAGGAACCGCCTCCCCGACCTCGAGTCTTCAATGAAAAGCAGCCTTTCCTTGTCGCCAACGGCCGCGACTGCTAGCGGGCGCTGGCGCTGTCGTTTCCCTGCGGCTTGAAACTGCACGGTGGGACGCACCGTCGTGCTTTGTCGCCAAAACGCTGGTGGTGGAAACAAAAGGCGGCTCCTGACCGCCTGCGGGCGACCCCTGCTACGACCACTGGCTCGTCCGGCGCTGAGGGCGATGCTTGACGCTCGGGCGCCGCTGGAGATCCGGGGACCGCCGCTTGGACCGCGAACGTCCTCGCAGCCAGCAGGATGCGGTCGGCTTCGCGGGCCAGCGAGCGGTAATCCTTCTGCTGCAGAAACGGGGAGTTGGCCAGGGCAGTGCGCACTGGAGCCGGGAGCCGGCGGAGGAAGAGGTGGAGAAAGAGAAACTCACAGTCAGCTGAACCCCTCAAAGACAACATTCCTTCCATGAGCTCAAGAGCTGTGCCATCGCCCAAATCGGAGAGGGAAAACAGTTTCTCGGCGCGCTCCGCGTCTGAGAGCGTGTAACGCTGCAGAAGGAGCTCCTTGAGGGCGTCGTATTTTCCTTGTGCAGGAGGGTCTTCGAGCAGGCTCATTACCCGCTGGGTGGACAATGGGTCCAGTGAAGCGACCACATGGTGGTATTTGGTGTCGTCTGCAGAGATCCCGCGAAGAGCGAACTGTGATTCGACGTGGGCGAACCACGACCGAGGGGCGTGCAGCCAGAAGTCCGGGATTTTAACGGCCACCGCAAAAGCGAGCGGGGCCGCCGGTGGAGGTTCCACAACCGCGGACAGCTGAGGAGAGCTGGCTTGACCTTCGGATGTCGTCATATTCAGTTCACAAGGGTCACCAGTGTAGGAGGTGGTGAAGAGACGACACAGGAGACGGGATATAGTTCTTCACTTTTAATCAACTCCTACTAAACTGGCGGGAAAACCACCCAACACCGCCTTATATACCAACACAACATCCGGTCCTCTGGACCTTTCACAATAAAAGCATCCTGTAACACATTTGGTCCACTGGGTGTGAGTAGAGCCCCCTAGTGGTCCACCACACTACCGTTTTATTGTGGGGAATGTAGTGTTGGTGCGTGCAAAACACCAGCGGGCGGCTGTGGCCTGCGGGCCGTTTCTTATATCATCCAGGGGGCCAAAAACAATTAATTTGCGCTGGGCCGGGACTTTGACATATGTGATCTAAGGAATCCAGCAGACAAGTTGAATCTTGGCTTCGTTGCAGTCTCCCATCCTGAGCAAGCACAGTGGCAACAGTGGAAAGAAAAAACTCCCTTTTTAAAAGGAAGAAACCTCCAGCAGAACCAGGCTCTGGACAAGTGGCCATCTGCTTTGACTAGCTGGTTGAGAGGACCGAACGAGACAAATGAACACAGAATAGTAGGTCCAGATATAGGTCCAGGTGTACCTGAAAGACAAAAAAAACAAACAAGTTAAGCATATAAAAAATCATTACAAATACAAAACAGGTTGAGCAGCGTAAGTAAAGACAGTAGCAGAGTGAAAAAGTGTGGTCTGTTTGTTCTGCAGCAGTCTAAGCCTATAACAACATAACTAAGGGACAGATCAGGAAACCCAAGTCTTACCCTAACTATAGGATTTAGCAAAAAGGAAAGTCTTAATCCCAGTCTTCAAACTGGACAATGTGTCAGCCTCATGGACAGAAACTGGAAGCTGGTTCCACAAGAGAAGAGCCTGGTAACTGAAAGATCTTCCTCCCATTCTGTTTTTGTAAATTCTAGGAACCACAAGTAAACCTGCAGCCTGAGAGCGAAGTGATCTGTTAGGAAAATATTGAACAATATGATCTGTAATAAAAGATGGAGAAATTTTCTTTCATACCACAAGCAATTAAATCATTAAATAATACAAACATATCATGAATTACTGAGCTGAAACGTCTTTATGGATGTTAATGTCATGTATGTATAAGTATGTCCTTTATGTCAATGCCTGCTGACAATGTTGCAAACTAATTTCCCTACGGGGACAAATAAATCTATCTATCTATCATCAAAGGTTGTTGAGGGCTTTGTAAGTTAGAAGAAGAATTTCGAATTATTTTCTGGATTTGACAAGGAGCCAATGGAGAGAAGCTAAAACTGGAGAGATATGATCTCTCCTATCCGGTTAAGAATCTAGCAGCAGCATTTTGGATCAGCTGAAGATGTTTTAAAGAAGTATTTGGACACCCAGATAATAAACCATTGCAATAGTCCAGTCTAGACGTGACAAATGCATGAACCAGTTTTTCTGCATCATTTTTAATTTTTGTGATATTACGCAGGTGGAAGAAGGCATGTGCTGAACAAAATTTTTCATTCAACCTTTATTTTCGTCAGGTTAATCTCATTGAGCCTCGAGGACTCATTTACAAGAGCGACCTGCTACAAACTAAAGAGTGATGACAACAATAACAGTAGAATTTTCCTTAAACAATCAACAATAGACCAACATAAAAGAGAAATACAGATTTTTTTAAACAAATTAAAAACAAAATATTAAAGTAACAAAACATTATAAAGTAGACGTAGAAAATCAGTAGCAGTAATCAGTAACAGGAACATATCTGCATTGGTTTTGCCAGGATTCCAACAGATTCTTAAAACCATTTAGAGAGGTCAAGGTCGAGAGCTTTAAGTCTTTTTGTAAGATATTCCAGGAAGCAGGAGCAGAGTAGGAGAAGGTCCTTTTGCCAAGTTCAGTTCTGATGGAACACTGCAGGTGATCATGTCCTGAGAGCGCACGCTGTAGCTGCACTCACGCAAAGACATGTAGGAGGAGATGTATGAAGGCAGCAGACCAAGAAGTGATTTAAAGATGAAAATGTACCAGTGGAAGAGTCTGTGTGAGGTTAATGATGTCCAGTTAACCAGTGAATACAGGGTGCAGTGGTGGGTACGATAATCACAACCAGTTATGAATCTTAGTGCACCATGATAGACAACATCCAACATCCGCAGGGTGCTTGTAGG
The DNA here is from genome assembly GCA_038048925.1 of Garcialebias charrua. Classification (NCBI taxonomy): domain Eukaryota; kingdom Metazoa; phylum Chordata; class Actinopteri; order Cyprinodontiformes; family Rivulidae; genus Garcialebias; species Garcialebias charrua. The sequence continues at coordinate 29,999 of JBBPBX010028304.1, forward strand.
AGCATTCATGTAGAGAATGTCACCGTAATCAATGGAGGGAAGGAAAGTCACAGACACAAGGCGTTTCCTAACATTCAGTGTTAGACATGATCTGTTTCTGAAAAAGAAACCCAGTTTAACTTTCAGTTTCTTCACTAGGTTTTCCACGTGGAGTTTAAAAGAGAGATGTGAATCGACCAGGATACCCAAATATTTATAGGAATCAACAAACTCCAAAATAACACCAAGATTTTTAACATTAGAACTGGAGGCCAGATTAATGCCATCTAAGGAGGGAGGAAAACTGAAAATTTTATTTCTAAGTTGCTCAGGTCCAAAAACCAACACCTCAGTTTTGTCTGTATTCAAAAGGAGAAAATTAAGGGTCATCCAGGTTTTTATGTCTTTAAGACATGCTTTTAGTCTAAGTAACTGATCAGATTAATTGGGTTTAATGGAAAAATATAATTGTATGTCATCAGCATAACAATGAAAATGTATCCCATGCTACCCTGATGCATGCTCAATAATCCAGGTAGAAAAATCTAAAAAAGCTAAGTCTGGTCCTCTGGACATTCAAAAAACAAAACAAAACAAAGAAAAAAAAAAAAAACTGTAGAAACGTTTCGTCTTTCGTCCGAAAGACTTCCTCAGTCTGAGAAGCTGTATTCAGCTCAGTCTTATAAATAGCACCCTCTCACAGTGTTACACAACCAGTTTGCTGATGACAGCCGAAACCAGCTGCTCACATGATCAAGGAGGACCATCAGCCGATGGATCGTTAGCACCCTGATGGTTGTTTGCTATTCACAGAGGGCTGAGTGATACTAGCAATAACAGCATTGTAAGAGGGGGACAGTTGAAGCTGGAGGCCTCCACCCCTGTTTAATGAGGTATCCCATGCTGTTTAAAAACTTTACCTAATGGAAGCATATATAAAGTAAAGTGTATTGGTCCAAGCACTGAGCCCTGAGGAACTCCATGACTAACTTTGGTATATGAAGAAAATTTATTATGTACATTTACAAATTGGAATATATCAGATACCGCTCATTCTCAATCAGTTCATCTGGACAGTTTCTTTTTAGCAGAAACGTTTCACCCTCACTCCAGAGGGCTTCCTCAGTCAGAGTAGTCCAAAGCACACTGAAGTTAACCCACCAAGTAAGCAACTTATGTGGACCAACCAGTTTGCTGTAGCCAAGATGGTTGAGAATTAACTTTCTTGTCTTAATATATCAGATAGTTATGGGCAGCACGGTGGCACAACTGGTAGAGCTGCTGCCTCTCAGCGAGAAGGTTGCCGGTTCAAATCCCGGTCCGGGGCCTTTCTGGGTGGAGTTTGCATGTTCTCCCCGTGCATGCGTGGGTTTCCTCCGGGTACTCCGGTTTCCTCCCACAGACCAAAAAACATGCTTGTTAGGCTGATTGGTGACTCTAAATTGACCCTAGGTGTGAGTGTGAGAGTGGATGGTTGTTTGGTGTGAGTGAGACAGGTCCCTCTTGTAAATGAGTCCCCGTGACTCAACGAGGCTAGCCTGTATAAATAAAGGTTGAATGAAAAAAAAAAAAAAGTTATAATTTAATCCATTTTAGAGCTGTTCCTGTAATCCCAATATCACATTCAAGCGTTTGTAATAAAATATTGGGATCAACTGTATTAAATGCAGCACTGAGGTCTAACAGGACCAGTATAGATGCACAAACCACATCAACTGGCTCCTCTCGACGTGGAGAAGCAACGGCTATACTCTGAGTCCCTCCCGGATGACCGAGCTTCTCACCCTATCTCTAAGGGAGAGTCCAGACACCCTGTGGATAAAACTCATTTTGGCCGCTTGTATCCGAGATCTCGTTCTTTCAGTCACAACCCAAAGCTCATGACCATAGATGAGGGTAGGAACGTAGCTCGACAGGTAAATTGAGAGCTTTGCCTTTTGACTCAACTCTCTCTTCTCCACGACAGACCGGTGTACAGCACCCGCTCCACTGCAGATGCTGCACCTATCCGCCTATCGATCTCTCGCTCTGAAGGAGGTGGAGAAGAGAGAACACCCAGTAAGGTCCATCACTAGTCCCGCATTTTAGGTTTGATCAAACGACCAGAACGGCTGAACCTGGGCCCTGCAGAACCAGTCTGATGAAGCGGAGGGCTACGAGGAGGGTCTGCCGAAGATTCGGGCTCCAATGGACGTTGAGAGTCTCTGGAAGAAGGACCGCAGTCCGTTAGCAATGTGGATGGAGGTCTGCCCCTGCGAGGAGCCTGGGCCGTAACAACCTGATCATCTGACATAACATGAGCTGGTTTAAGCCTATCGATACAGACAGTCTCAGTACGACCCCCTAAATCTAAAAGGAAATGTTTCGGACCTGGTTGAAGAACCCGAAACGGTCCATCATACAAAGGCTGTAGTGGTGTCCTGTGTGCATTGTGTTTGACAAAAACAAATTTAGAGGACTCCAGACTCTTAGGGACAAACGACTGCGGTAAACAATGGTGTACCGGGCCGGGGACACGAAAAGGGGCCTCCTGAGGTGAAAAATGTAGCAACGGTGGGGCAAACTGTGGTGAGGGTACCTCAGGTAAAAACTCAAAGGGGACACGCCTAGGTTGACCGAAAACCAGTTCAGCCGGGGAAGAGCTCAGGTCATCTTTGGTTGCGGTACGTAACCCCAACAAAACCCAGGGAAGACGGTCAATCCAGTTGTCACCGGTCAATGCAGCGCGAAGTGCGGCTTTCAATGACCTGTGAAACCGTTCACACAAACCATTAGCTTGGGGGTTGTAAGCGGTGGTCCTGTGAACGTTAGTCCCCAGACCCTTGGCCATGGTAGACCAAAGTTCAGAAACAAACTGCGGGCCCCTGTCCGATGTAATGTCTGAAGGGGGGCCAAAACGCGCCACCCAGGTAGACAAAAATGCCCGGGCCACCACTGCAGATGTTGTGGATGTCAGAGGAACCACCTCAGGCCACCTGGTGGTCCGGTCTATCATAGTCAGCAGATGAGTAAAACCTTGTGATGGAGGCAGAGGGCCCACCAGGTCTACGTGCACATGATCAAACCGCCGACCTGGGATGGAGAAGGGTTCCAAAGGTGCTTTGGTGTGTCTGTTAACCTTAGCACGCTGGCATGGGACACACGCTGCTGCCCACTCCTTAACCGCTTTACGCAGACCGGGCCAAACAAACTTTGCACTGACCAGTTTCACCGAGGCTCTAACACCTGGGTGAGAAAGGGAATGTAAGGAGTCAAAAACGCGGCGTCGCCATGAAACTGGAACCAGGGGGCGGGGCCTGCCAGTAGAAACATCACAGAGCAGGAGAGGACCTCCGTCATTCACCTGCCGTTCCTCCAACTCGAGGCCTGTGGGCCCGGACTGGAGCTCGAGTATTTCTGCGTCGCTACGTTGGTCCGCAGCCATAGCAGAAAAATCGATGCCAACGTACACGGGAGAGATCAGCACCCGGGAGAGACAGTCAGCCACCACGTTGGATTTTCCAGCCACATGCTGAATGTCTGTAGTAAATTCAGACACCGCTGCGAGGTGGCGTTGCTGGCGAGCAGACCAGGGGTCAGAAATTTTTGACATCGCAAACACCAAGGGTTTGTGGTCAACATATGCAGTGAACCGGCGGCCCTCCAGGAAAAACCTGAAATGGCGTGTGGCCAGGTAAAGCGCCAGCAACTCTCTGTCAAAAACACTGTATTTAAGCTCGTTGTCCCGCAGCGTACGGCTGAAAAATGCAAGCGGCTGCCAAACCCCGGAAACCTGCTGTTCTAACACAGCCCCCACCGCAACATCAGATGCGTCGGTTGTTAAAGCTATTTGCGCCGCTGGGGATGGATGGGCCAAAAGGGCAGCAGTGGCCAGTGCAGCTTTAGCATCACCAAATGCCTGTAGGCGTTCTGGTGTCCAGTCAACACTGTCGTTGGGCTTTTTCTTTTTCAGCGCTCCATAGAGCGGACGCAGCAGCTGTGCTGCCCTGGGGAGGAAACGGTTATAGAAGTTAACCATTCCCAAAAATTCTTGTAGCGCTTTAACAGACTGGGGCTGTGGGAAATCTGACACCGCCTGCACTTTGTTTGGTAATGGGACTGCACCACTTGCAGAAATGCGGTGGCCCAAAAAGTCAATGACTGGCAGCCCAAACTGGCATTTCGCTGTATTTACAATCAGGCCATGTGCTGCCAGGCGCTGAAAAACCTCACGGAGGTGGGACATGTGCTGCTCAGCCGAGCTGCTAGCCACCAGGATGTCATCCAGGTACACAAATACGAAGGACAGACCCCTTAGGACTGAATCCATCAACCGCTGAAATGTTTGTGCTGCACCTTTAAGACCAAAAGGCATGCGCAAAAACTCAAACAGGCCGAAAGGCGTGATAACAGCGGTCTTAGGGACATCCTCCACATGCACAGGAACCTGGTGGTACCCCCGTACTAAATCTACTTTAGAAAAAATGGAGGTCCCAGCCAGGTGCACTGAAAAATCCTGGATGTGGGGGATGGGATAACGATCGTTCTCTGTGATGTTATTAAGGCGGCGGAAATCCCCACATGGACGCCATTTGCCGTCTGCTTTGGGCACCATGTGCAGGGGGGAGGCCCACGGACTGTTTGAGCGTTGCACGATGCCTAAACGCTCCATGTTAGCAAACTCTTCCTGTGCTATTGCTAGCTTAGTAGCATCGAGGCGGCGTGCACGTGCGAACACCGGGGGGCCCGTTGTGGGAATATAATGTTCGACCCCATGTTTTGTGTTTGCAAAATCAGGAACAGTCAGCGAGGGGAATTCAGACAATAAACGCTGAAACACATTACCCGAAGCTAAAAAGTTAGCATGCATTAAAGGCCCAGCTCCTCGCGTCGCACAAGGCAGTGACGAAAAAGACACAGCGTCGATCAAACGCCTGTTAGCTACATCAACAAGGAGTCCATGAGCACAAAGAAAATCAGCCCCTAAAATAGGGACTGAGCTAGCAGCTACAACAAAGTTCCACTGGAAGTCCCGTTCATGGAAACACACAGTCACCAACCTTTCGCCAAACGTCTTGATGGGATAGCCGTTAGCCGCGGTTAGCTGCGGCCCGCAGCCTTCTGCCAACCTGTCGGAGCCAGTCGGGGGAACGAGGCTCTTCTGCGAACCAGAGTCCACCAGGAACCGCCTCCCCGACCTCGAGTCTTCGATGAAAAGCCGCCTTTCCTTGTCGCCAACGGCCGCGACTACTAGCGGCCGCTGGCGTACTCGTTTCCCTGCGGCTTGAAGCTGCACGGTGGGATGCATCGTCGTGCTTTGGCGCCAAAACGCTGGTGGTAGAAACAAAAGGTGGCTCCTGACCGCCTGCGGGTAGCGACTCCTGCTACGACCGATGGCTCGTCCGGCGCTGAGGGCGTTGCTTGAAGCTGAGGTGCTGCTGGAGATCCGGGGACCGCCGCCTGGACCGCGAAAGTCCTCGCAGCCAGAAGGATGCGGTCGGCTTCGCGGACCAGCGAGCGGTAATCCTTCTGCTGCAGAAACGAGGAGTTGGCCAGGGCGGTGCGCACTGGAGCCGGGAGCCGGCGGAGGAAGAGGTGGAGGAAGAGAAACTCACAGTCTGCCAACCCCCTCAAAGACAACATGCCTTCCATGAGCTCAAGAGCTGTGCCGTCGCCCAAATCGGAGAGGGAAAAAAGTTTCTCAGCGCGCTCCGCGTCTGAGAGCGAGTAACGCTGCAGAAGGAGCTGTTTGAGGGCTTCGTACTTTCCTTGTGCAGGAGGGTCCTCGAGCAGGCTCATTACCCGCTGGGTGGACAATGGGTCCAGTGACGCGACCACATGGTGGTATTTGGTGTCGTCTGCAGAGATCCCGCGAAGAGCGAACTGTGATTCGATGTGGGCGAACCACGACTGAGGTGCGTGCAGCCAGAAGTCCGGGATTTTAACGGCCACCGCAAAAGCGAGCGGGGCCGCCGGTGGAGGTTCCACAACCGCGGACAGCTGAAGAGAGCTGGCTGGACCTTCAGATGTCGACATATTCAGTTCACGAGGTCACCAGTGTAGGAGGTGGTGAAGAGACGACACAGGAGATGGGATGTAGATCTTCACTTTTAATCAACTCCTACTAAACTGGCGGGAAACACCCAACACCGCCTTATATATCCAATACCACATCCGGTCCTCTGGACCTTTCACAATAAAACATCCTGTAATGCCTTCGGTCCACTGGGTGTGAGTAGAGCCCCCTAGTGGTCCACCACACCATGATCTCAATGGGATTTGTCTGGTTAAATAAAAGGTTAATACATTTATTAGGAGGAACTACTTTGTGAGGCGAATGAATTTTTAGGTGAGGCTCTGCCCCACCTGCCCCTGTGGACAAGCAGTGATGGATGTGTGAGGTTCTGGTTCTTGTTTTTATTTATTCAACCATTATGTCTACAGGTTAGTCCCACTGATTACTGAAATAAATAAACTTTTTCATTATAATCTAGTTTTATGACCAGCACCTGTATATGCTACATACAACAAAACGAGTCAGAAAGATCAGAATCAACGGTGCAGTCAGAGTCCAGAATGTCAACCTGACTGAAAAACTGTGCTGGACTGTGCACTGTTGGAGAAAAATATTCTCGCTTTATTTTAATTACAACAAATGAACCACACTCAACAGCAGAAGATTTTTTAACCAGTTTTACTTTCAAGGACAG
>JBBPBX010028305.1:0-12866 GCA_038048925.1 Garcialebias charrua
AGAGCAAGGAATAGCCCTTCAGGCAGAACTGAAGGAGCTATTATTAAAAGACGTGATCTCCAAAGTCCCGTCAGGGGAGGAGGAAGCCGGCTTTTATTCAAAATACTTCCTGGTCCCAAAAAAATCCCGTGGACTCAGACCGATTCTGGATTTGTCAGTATTCAACAAATACATCATGGAGCGTCCCTTCCATATGCCCACGATAAAACGTGCCCTCAAATTTGTAACGCAACGGGAGTGGTTCGTGTAGATCGATCTGAAAGACGCTTACGTTCACATCCCAATAATAAACAAACACCAGAGGTTCCTCAGGTTTGCGTTTCAAGGGGCGTGTTACCAGTACAAATGTCTCCCGTTCGGGTACGCGCTCGCCCCCGCACCTTTTCAAAGTGCATCGAGGCAGCATTACACCCACTGAGATCAAAAGGCATGATCATTCTTTTTTACTTAGACGACCTCCTGCTTTTATGTCGCTTGAAAGAGGAAGCACAGACACAAACAGCTGTCCTAGTGAGACACTTGTCTCATCATGGCTTCACCATAAATTGGGAAAAGAGTTCTGTCACGCCATCCCAGCAAATCACATTCCGGGGGCACCCACTTCGGATGTTATCAACCATATGTAGCGATCAGATTGCCCCTCCTGTACCTCCTAGGAGGTTTAAAGGTACGTTATCACCGTTACAATCGATGACAGCAGGCTCCGTCTTTAGCTATGTGGTTAGGTTTAGAGTAAAGGGTCGGGTTAGGTTTAGGGTCTTGGTTAGATTTAGGCACAAGGGTGAGGGGGTTAGGTTTAGGGTTGGTCTTCTGGGTCAGGTTTAAGGTTAGGTTTAGGAAAACGGTTACATAAGCTGAAAAAAACCAAAAACACAACACTTCCGGGTTTACGGAAACAAGCTGCCTACTCACAGCGATTATAACACTGATAACGTTCTTTTAAACATGCTAGGAAGTAGATTGTGACAGTTTTGCCTCTACATATGGGGATGATAACAGTTGATAGTGCCCATTGTATGAACTGACAACATCCGAATCTGCTGCCTGGAGGTGGACCTCTGTTCAACCAGTATGACAGCTGTCCTGTCGGATCAGAGGAGAGAATCTCTGACATCACTACTTCAGTGCGTTCAGTCCTACAGGAGAGTGCCAGCGCTAACAATAATGAAACTATTGGGAATGATGGCTGTAGCACACACAGTAGTCCCATTAGGCTTACTGCACATGCACAATCTGCAGAGGTGGTACAATCGTTTGAAAATCGATCCAGTATGTCACAAACAACGCCGGGTCACGGTCCCACCCTCGGTAGGGGCGGACCTAATCTACTGGGGGAACTCCACCTCCTTAATGGAGGGAGTCCCCCTGGGCAAAGTGACATCACTAACGTCAGTATTTATAGACGCGTCCCTTTCTGGATGGGGCGGAACCTGCCTTTCACAGTCAGTAGGGGGGGGGGACGTGGCCAGCCGGCACGTCCCTTCACATAAATGTTCTGGAGCTCCTGACAGTCCACAAAGTCCTCATACACTTTGTACACCTGATCCAGGACCACCATGTGTTGGTGCACACCGACAACGGGGCCGCAGCGGCGTACATCAACTGCCAGGGTGGGATGCATTCAGCCCAGCTGCTGAACACAGCCAAAAAACTGCTCTGCTGGGCACGAACACATCTCAAATCGTTAAAAGCAATCTATATCCCCGGCGTGCTAAACAGAAGAGAGCTATTATGTCCAGACGAGGTCCACTGGACAGGGACTGGACGCTTCACCCGGACCTAATCTGGAGCAGGTTCGGGAAGGTGGAAGTGGACCTAATGGCTACTTGAGAGAACTCTCAGTGCCCTTTGTTCTTCTTCCTGAACACTCAGGACACTCCCCTGCTGGGAGTGAACGTGTTTGCGCACAAACCATGGCCCAGAACGCTGATTTATGCCTTTCCTCCAGTTCCCCTGTTGCCAGCTCTGCTGGAGAGGGTGAGAGAGGAAAAAGTATCAATGATCCTGATCGCTCTGGAGCGCTCGAATGCACCATGGTTTCCGGTGTAATCAGTCGCTCCTGGAAATTGCCTTGGAGAGACAATGCTCTCCCACAGGCAGGGGGAGCAATCAAGAGCTTCCCTGTAATAGGCCAATATCTGTTGGCCTGGTTGCTGAACGTGAACGTTTAGATATTCTTGGGTTTTCTTAGGACGTTATATGCACAATCCAGGGAGCTCGTGCAAAATCCACCACGGCTGTTTATGCATCTAAATGGGCGGCTTTTCAGCGATGGTGCCTAGGAAAACAGATGGACCCATCTTCATGCTCTCTGGGTTCCATCTTATCATATTTACAATTGTTATTGGACAGAAATTTAGCCTTTAGCATGGTTAAAACATATGCTACGGCGATTTCTTCCTATCACGAGGGGTTCAATGATAGAACAGTGTTTAATCATCCCCTAATGAAACGTTTTCTAAAATGTGCACATCGCCTTAGACCAATATCACGTTCCTTGACAGCACAATGGGACTTAGTTACTGTGCTGAGTTCATTAACCATGAATCATTAATAATGAATTCAATTTATAACGTGATTTTCATTGATGAAAAGTGCGTTATAAATTGAATTCATTATTTTTATTATTATTATTAACCAAAGATCCATTCGAGCCGTTGGATTAGATACCGTTAAAGTATCTGTGCTTCAAAACAGCCTTGTTGTTAGCTCTAACATCAGCCAAAATAGTAAGTGATTTGTTAGGCCTGTCCATCTCTCCTTCCTGTTTAAAAATTCAAGGAGAAGGAAGTTCAGCTGAACTTAGGCTGAATCCTGTTTTTATCCATAAAAACATATCAAGCTCATTCAGGTCCAGAATCATCACGCTGGATGGTTTTTGCCTTCCTCCCCACAAAAGTGCAGAGGAAAGACATCTGCACCTACTTTGCCCAGTGCGAGCACTGAAGTGTTATGTGGTACGCACTGCTGCAATGCGTAAATCTGATAGATTATTTGTGCATTTCAGGGAACAATCTCAGGGTCGACCTTTGAACTCTCAACGTTTATCACACTGGTTATTTGAAGCCATCTCACTTGGCTACAGCTCTTCCGGCCTTCAGCCTCCTGAAGGAATAAAAGCTCATCCTACAAGAGGAATTGCAGCTTCTACAGCTCTGCACAGGGGAGTCTCTGTGTAGGACATCTGTTCTGCTTCATCGTGGTCATCACCGACCCCCTTCATCCGCTTTTATTTAAGGCAAACATAAAGCCCAGCCAAAGCCTTAGAAATCCACATCTCCAGGTCCAGCTGACAATGATGTGCCTTGGACTTTTGAGCTGCAAGATGTTTATCTGGACACCAACTGAGCACCTGGAGCTTGACATTTCTTTTGACAAATACTTTACTGATTCACAAATGAAGCACCTTGAGAACTTTTATTAAAATACAGTAAATGAAAACAAATAATGAATGACAGGAAACGATCTTTAAAAACTTGATAATGAAAAAAGTGACATTTAGATAGAAACAGTAGTTTATTGCAAAGAAAATTCATCTCTGCCCAAAATACCTGGATCTCTAAAAAATACAGTAAACGAAAACAAATAATGAAATAGACAGGAAACGATCTTTAAAAACATGATAATGAAAAAAGTGACATTTAGATAGAAACAGTAGTTTAATCCAAAATTAACTGATATAGTGCACACAAAAAACTAACCTTGTAAGAAGGTTAACAGTCAACTATTGTACATAACAAATGAATCATTTTAGCAAATACTTTTCTAATGTAATATAGTTAACATTGCATCCTTTAAAAAACATGTTAAGAGTTGTGTTACGTTTACAGCAAGTACACCAGTACTGTACATGTTTGAGAATGTTTACATTTAATGTCTTCTCACTTCTCACTTGAAATAAGCTGGCATCCTTTGCGTGTGAATGCTGGAACGATTAAATTGACACCACACTCTTGCAGCAGGTCCCTCACTGTGAAACCACGATCACCCATCACCTCATCTCCAGCACGCAGATAGTCCAGAAACCCAGAGTTCTGTGTTATATACCTGTCACTGCATTTACCACCATAAGCATCTGAAATAAACATGATTATTCCAGAGGGAGAAACAGCCAATAAATATTTCACAGTGTTATTTGCATGTATGATTCACTTCTGGAGTCCAAGTTTTTAGCTTTCTGCAAAACATGTTGCTTTAATTGTTTCACGGGGCAACCATAGAATAAGGTTGTTGGTTTGTTCTGACATTATGTCAATCCACATTCCAACAGTCATGCTGCATGTGACTGGTGGTGTTGAGCACAGCTCCACACTCTCATCAAGCCCATCTGAAAGTAAAAGTACATTATACAAACATTAGGGTTCATTTATGAACACACACACACAAACACACACACACAATGGCGTAGATTTCATCTCATTATTGGGGGGGACCATAAACAGGGAAATTTTTTAAGAGCAATTTTGGGGGGGTCGGCAAAGTTACAGTGAAATGTAATGCAAAATGTACAGAGGGAACAGAAAGTTCATTCTCAATAGTCCAGGTATCAAATATACCTGGACTATTGAGAATGAACTTTCTGGTCTTGAACCACTTTGGACATGTCTGCCTGCCTGGGAGGAGTCGACGAGGGACAAGCCCCCAGAAACCATCTTGGCTACAGCAAACTGGTTGGTCCACTTAAGTTGTTTACTTGGTGGGGTAGCTTCAGTTTGCTTTGGACTGCTCTGACTGACGAAGCCCTCTGGAGTGAGGGTGAAACGTTTCTACTAAAAAGAAACTGTCCAGATGAACTGATTGAGAATGAGCGGGTACAGAGGGAAGTTTATCCAAACTGCATGCATATACTGTACTATGCAGAATAATCAGCATTAATATTGATTTAAATGGCATGCATTTAGTAGTCTTAATACTACTGTACTATTAATCAGTACAATAGTGACACTCATTACTCTTATTAAAAATTTTAATGTGTTCAATCTAGTGGCAAAATGAGAATTTTGCAAAATAGGTCCCCTCTAAGGGCCAGTTTACACGGCGCGTATTTTGAGTGTAACCGCTACTTTCTCTTTGCGACTTTGCTTATCGCCTACACGACGCTGCTGGCCCCCCTCTTTGACTCCGATACTTTTCTGACCCTGCTCTCAAGGTGGAAGTTTTTCGCTGACCCCCCGCTGATAATGTAAACATCTCCCGTGGAGCTTTTGTTTGAACACATGCACGCAGCACGCACGCGCAGACAGCCGGCATTTTAACAATGGCGGTGGACTGGACAGTGGACACACGCACCACTTTCTGAACTATAGCTGATGGAATATATTTTGATTCTCATATTTAATTATTCTACACCTTACCTGCATCTGTGTTGGAAGAGAGCCAGCTGCCTGGATCCAGTTGTCTGTTAACGAGGCAGTCGGACATTTCACGTGTCACGCTGCACTATAACATACTAAATGTGCTATATATTAACAGTTTAACAATAATAAACAGTATTTATGTTAGCGTGGGAGATATTTAAATTTATCTGAGCTAAATGAAGCTATCTGGACTCGTTACGTCATGCCTAACATGCTGCTGAAAATGAAGACACCAGGTTGATTTTTAATTTATTTGTTTATTCAACACCACAAACTCATGTCACAAACACTGAGAATTAAATTGAACACTTTTAAAAACACGTTAACCGAACTTTAATGAACTGGACTCTGTTGTTTTCATCCTGGTGGAAACTGGACCCACATCCGAACCGCCGGTCCGCTTCGTGGAACAGCTTCGACCTCGCAGGAAAAAAATAAAAATAAAACCTCAGTTGGTTGTTCTGTGATCGAACTAAACACAAGGAAACATTATTAAGAACATGGTTTACCTTGTAGCGCTGCTGTAAATCAGCTGATTCTCACGGACTAAAGTCAGACATGTTGACTCGGTTCCGGTCCAGTCAGCAACTGGTGTGCAGATGAAGCGGTCCACTTGGTGTCAAATCTGTTGACTCTTATCCAAATTCCAGCTTTAACTTGTTGTTAACTTGTTGACAACAACTTGTAGTAGCTGAACTTTTAGCCAGAGAGGAAAACAGGCTGCCTCGTGTGCTCTGTTTACCCCAGGCTGCACACATGCGCAGTGGTGAAGGTTCCAAAAATCACAGCGCCATCTACAGGCCCAGCATGGTAACTACAGTAAATTCATGAGTACGGGGGGTGGGGGGGAGAGAGTCGTATCCACAGAATTCGCCCATGTCAACGCAAAACTTTCAACCTAATTAACATACCCAAAAGTTGCGTTTCCCCCACACAGTGTCCGTGTAAACAGGGCCTAAATATTGTTTAAATTTCAGTTTGGCTTGTATTCATAGATTGCTGTGGTCAGTGTCACTGGTAATCTGGTACCACACCTTCCAAAAATCTTAAAGCTTAAAAAAAAGTTTTCAAGGAGAAGAAATACTTTAATGCAGAGGTCACCAAACTTTTTGAGACTGAGAGCTACTTCAGTGGGACCAAGAGGCACAAAGGTCCACTTGTTCGTTCCAAACAAATTTGCATGGTTCAACTTTAATTATAGTATTATTCCACCATCAAACAACTGGGACCTGCGTAGACCTCACCACATCCACAGAAGCTCTCGAAAGAAAACCATCTATTTTAGGCACACGGGCTCTGACTCGATTGCTACTGTCTGGACTGTCGCACCTCGACGATGTCATCAGAACGCTGCGTCTGTGGTCCCTTGGTCATGTGCTCATACAGTTTGCACTACTTCTCATACTTGCACTAATGTTTGTATTACATCACTGCCTATAATCATAATACTGTTTACATTCTCTGTTTACATTTATTAATACTGTTTACTTTTTTTTACTACTGCTTACATGTAATTACTACTGTTTACATTTACACTACTCTAATATCTACACCACTGCTGATACATATACAGTGTGCTCTGAACGGTCTTACTTAGGGATGCCCAATGTGCCTTACTGCATATGCCACTTTTTGCCTCTATAACAACATCAACTACTACCTCATACATATACTGTGTACATTAACTCATACGCTGCTTTGCCACTTTGCAAATGTCAATGCTAGAAACCTTTAGTTTATTTTAGTTATACTTTTTATACTCTTTTTTATACTAGTATGCAAAAACTCAGGACAGTATTATGTTCATTAAATGTTTAATGTTTTAGTTTTAGAGTTGGTGTAAATTTTCATACTCTTATACCACTATGCAAAAACTCAGGACAGTGTTAGTTTTACTATTTTATGCTTATGTCTATTATTATATGTTTCAGTGTTTCAATGTTTAGATGTTTACTGTTGCACCGAGGGACTGAGAGAAACGCAATTTCGGTCCTGTGTATGTCCTGTACAGTACATATTGCAGATCTGACAATAAAGTTGACTTTGACTTTGACTTTGTAGTCCACAGCTCACAAAGTGGCAAGGAAAACGTGGAGTGGACTTCAGTCTGCTGAAACCGGTTCAAAAGGCTTCTACACCAACTGGTATTAAAATAGAACTTTTCAATGTGCAGTCACTATCAAACAAATCATGTCTAATTCACGGATCACATTCTGGAGAAGGACTTGGACCTCATGTGTCTTACAGAAACTTGGCATCAACCAGACGTGTTCAGTTCTCTAAATGAGGCCTGTCCCTCTGGATACAGTTATCTGCAGAGAGCCCGCAGCACTGGCCGCGGTGGTGGTCTGGCTGTAACCTACCGCAATAATTTAAAATTGACGCATCTGGCTTCTCAGGACTTTTCCTCTTTTGAAAGTTTGGCCTTCAACCTCAAAGCACCACTCCTGATGAATGTTAAATTGATTTATAGGCCTCCCAAACCGCATGTTTCATTTAACTCAGAGATGCATGACCTCCTCACTTTTTTCTGCACCTCCCCTGTGAAAACAATTTTTCTTGGCGATTTAAATATCCACATGGACAATTCCTCTTCACCTCTAGCAACAGATTTTAAGTCTCTTTTGGACTCTCTCAATCTCACCCAACATGTGGACGCCCCTACGCACAACAGGGGGCACACTCTGGATTTGGTGATTACAGACACTGTACTCGTCAACCTGGGTGTCTCAGACCACCGTGTCATCTCCTTGGAAGTGCCTTCAACTTCGCCTGCTTCAAACCCAAAACGACCTATCCAGTTCCGGGACTTTAAAAACATTTCCCCTGATGTTCTGTCCGATGATCTTCACGCCCTGGCCGCTGTCAATCATTCATCTGCAGATGACTCTGTGGATTACTACAACCGATCTCTCCAAGAGCTTCTGGACCTACATGCTCCCTTGAAGACAAGACTGGTGTCTTTCTCCCGTTCAGCCCCCTGGTACACTGATGAGCTGCGCAAGATGAAGGCAACTGGCCGTGCTATTGAGAGACGTGTAAAATCATCTGGTCTCTCTGTACATAAGCAGGCATATAAAGAACATCGGAAAGCATACGCCTATTCTCTTAAAGAAGCACGCTCCAAATATTATTCCAACATCATCAACACCTGCCCTGGAAACTCTAAACAGCTCTTCTCCACAATAACTCGTCTGCTTAATCCCATTAAACAAACTCCTGAGGAATCTGTTCAAAAATGCAACCTGTTTGTTCATTCATTCAACCTTTATTTAGTCAGGTAAATCTTATTGAACCTCATGGGCTCATTTACGAAAGCGACCTGCTAAAACTAAAGAACAATGAACAGCAATGGTAGAATTTCCTTAAACAATAAACAAACAATAAACAATAAACAATAGAAAACAAAAAAGAGAAAAAACAAAAGAAAGAAATACTTTTTTTTTTTTAAACAAAGTATCAAAAAACGAGCAAAACATAAGGTAGACGTATAAAATCAAAGACAGGAACAAATCTGCATTGGTTTTTGCCAGGATTCCAACAGATTCTGAAAACCATTTAGAGAAGTCAAGGTCGAGAGCTTCAGATCTTTTTGTAAGATATTCCATGAAGCAGGAGCAGAGTAGGAGAAGGCCCTTTTTCCAAGTTCAGTCCTCACTGACGGAACACTGCAGGTAATCATGTCCTGAGAGCGCACGCTGTAGCTGCACTCACACAGAGACATGTAGGAGGAGATGTATGAGGGCAGCAGACCAAGAAGTGTTCCTTTCATCATTTAAAAACAAAGTTGACACTATCAGATCTCAGCTCCACAACCTCCCTGATCTTTGTTTACCATCTACCCGTCTGCATCCTGGGTCCCTGAGCAGCTTTGATGAAGTTGTTCAGAGTGAGGTGGAGGCCATCATCAAGAAAATGAAGCCTTCATCCTGCGCCCTGGATCCCTTCCCCTCGTCTCTCATAAAATCCAATCACTCTGCAATTAGCCCATTGATCACACAAATAATAAATCAGTCTCTACAATCTGGTCATGTTCCACTGCCTCTAAAAACTGCCATCATTAAGCCTCTTCTGAAAAAATCTAATTTGGATCCCGACATTTTTTCTAATTACCGCCCAATTTCCCACCTCCCATTTCTGTCCAAAGTGCTGGAAAAAGCAGTTGCTGCTCAGCTGCAGGATCACCTACAACAACACTCTCTGTATGAGAAGTTCCAGTCTGGATTCAGAGCAGCTCACAGTACAGAGACTGCATTGCTGAGAGTAACAAATGATGTCCTCATGGCTGCTGACACTGGTTCTCCCTCCATCCTTGTCCTCCTTGACCTCACTGCAGCCTTCGACACTGTGGACCATAGTATCCTCCTCCACCGTCTTCATGTGGAGGTCGGTCTCTGTGACACTGTCCTGGACTGGTTCAAATCTTTCCTCTCCAATAGGCTGGAATGTGTTAGTCTTGGCAATGCCACTTCCCAGACAGTCGGTGTCTCCTGTGGTGTCCCTCAAGGGTCAGTTCTGGGGCCCCTGCTGTTTTCCCTTTACATGCTGCCTTTAGGTCAAATTATTAATCAGTTCAACATTTCTTTTCACTGCTATGCCGACGACACACAGCTTTACATCAGGACTGGAGCATCCTCATCATCCCCATCTTCATCTTCACTCACTGCCCTCTCTACCTGCCTGGAGGAAATAAGGGCATGGATGAATCAGAACTTTCTTCAATTAAACTGCTCCAAGACTGAGGCCATACTGATTGGCACCCCTCACCAGATACAAACATCAACTTTAACAACAATCTCCTTCTCTGGTCAAGACATCCCCCTCTCCACCTCTGTTACAAATCTTGGAATAAAAATGGACTCTCATCTTACATTTGAAAATCACATTAAGCATCTGTTTAAAACCTGCTTCTTCCATCTTCGAAACATCTCCAGACTTCGCCCATCTCTGACTTTTCCTGATGCTGAGAAACTCGTCCATGCCTTTGTCTCCTCCAGGCTCGACTACTGCAACTCCCTGTTTATTGGTATCCCTGGCAAAAACCTTCAGAAACTTCAATACATTCAAAACAGTGCAGCAAGGATTCTGTTGAGAGTTCGTAAATTTGAACATATTACACCCATTCTCCATAACCTCCATTGGCTTCCTGTCACCTACAGAATTCAGTACAAAACTGCTCTCATTACCCATCAATGCTTGCACGGCACTTCACCTGACTATCTAAAGGACATTCTTGCACCATATTCATCCACCCGGTCTCTACGATCACAGAACAGTAATTTACTTCATATTCCTCGGACCAAATTGAGGACCATGGGAGACCGAGCATTCTGTGTGGCTGCCCCCCGCCTGTGGAACTCCCTCCCTGATGACCTGAGAGCTCCACAGTCACTGGTTGACTTTAAAAGCAGCATAAAGACTTTTCTTTTTAAGCAAGCCTATTCTGCCTCCACATGATTTTATCTTTGATCTTAGCTGATATCATTATTGATTTTACTTGATTTTATCACTTGTTTTATTTTATTTATTTTTTAAGCAAGCCTAATCTGCATCCACATGATTTTATCTTTGATCTTAGTCGATATTATTATTGATTTTATTTGATTTTATCACTTGTTTTATTTTTTTGCTTTGTTACACTTTGTAGCACTTTGAGATTTTTATTAATGAAAAGTGCATTACAAATTGAATTCATTATTATTATTATAATACATTTACATACATGTGAATATATGACTGCCTGATCACATCTGATCTGGTCTGTATTATTAAAGACTCCACACAATGATTTAGCTTGGTAAATATGATCAATTATTATTGATAATTACCAGTAGTGATTAGAACTCTCAATCAAGAACTTGAGTCCTCAGTTTGAATAATTTTTTGGCTCTTCTGTGCAAATGTAAATTGTTCTTAGCTTTGACTGGGAGTGTGGATGGTTGTTTGTCTCTTTGTCTGTCTCTGTGATGGACTGGTGACTTGTCCTGGGTGTCCCCTGCCTTCACACAAAAGCAGCTGAGATTGGTTCCAGTCCTAAACAAGGGGGCATAATGGATTACTTATTAACTGATATTTAAACATAAAACACTATTTCTTTTATGTTAAACTCAATCTGTAACATTTGAAATTCATTGTATTTTATAAATATTTTATTAACTCTAAAAAAGCTAAGTCTGGTCCTCTGGACAATCAAAAAACAAAACAAAACAAAGCAACAAAAAAAACTGTAGCTACAGTTTTTTTGTTGCTTTGTTTTGTTTTTTGATTGTCCAGAGGACCAGACTTAGCTTTTTTAGATTTTTCTACCTGGATTATTGAGCATGCATCAGGGTATTTTATTAACTGTTTTGTAGAAATGAACACGTTTGTAACATTCATTCAAAATATGCCTTTGTAGTATTTTTTAAGAACCTATTAAGAATAAAATCTTCCAGTTGCAGATACAAAATATCAATAATGTAATATAATAAACAGTGACATTTTTTAATTAATCATGTGACATAAGTATTGATCCTCAACATTTTTTACAATAATAATTTATTTATAAAGCCCTTTAAAACAACCACAGCTGCAACAAAGTGCTACACATATAAAATCATTTTAACTAATCATCACATCTTCTCTACTCTTTTTAAATTAATTATCTTTCACATATTTTATCATTACTTCTTTCAAGAGCTCCACACCTGAAAATATGATGAATGTGAATCCATCCTGCTCAAAGATGCGCTGACATTCTTCTGTCTGTTGTGAGCCACCAGGGAGCTAGTTAGCATTGAAGCTAGCGTGTTAGCTGATGAAGTGTCGCTCCTCGTTGCGTTTTGCTGTTGCTACAGCCACTAATGACACAGACACACTTGTCTTTCAACACTGTAAAAGACCTTTTCCTCCCAGTCACTGTCACCAATGTTTTAAGTAGCTACTAACTGGAAGTTAATAGTTTGTGCTGCAGCTCACTCCCACCCAGCGGCTCCGCGCCGGAGCCTGTGACTCCGGTGCTCTTGTTGTTCCTTGTAAACATTGGACTAAACCATTTGCCAACAGAAAAGGTGGGGGGAGGAATTTTCCTTTTTTTTCTTAGAATAATGGCGGATTCTCTCTTTTTTATTTTTTATTTTTTTGCCTTTTTATATTTATATTGTTTAAAGACACGGTTTCCTTTATTGAATTATTGGGGGGGACAGATCTATATTTCCCCAAGATTGGGGGGGTCCGGACCCCCCCGACCCCCCCAGGATCTACGCCTATGGGGTGAGGGGGCCTGTCTGACGAGCAGAGGTACCGGTAACTAGTTCCAGAGTCTTGGGCCTGCTACAGAAAACGCCCTGTAACCTCTGCGTTGCCCGGTGGCCAAATGTGGCCCTCCTTAACATCTAATCTGGCCCCCAAGCTGATATTTTAAATGTAAAATACTTGTACAGTATTACTTTTTTTTTCCCATTAATCTTCTTGTACAGTATTACTTTTTTTTTCATTAATCTTTGATTATATCAAAAGTGCAACATATAA
>JBBPBX010028305.1:12990-36665 GCA_038048925.1 Garcialebias charrua
TATATATATATATATATATATATATATATATATATATATATATAAATAAATAAACGCACACACAGCATACATATATAGGTGCGTGTGTTTATTTGCCAGTTATGAACAAAAATATTAATATCATTTAATCACTGACTACATAAAATCATAAAACTAAAAGCTGTCTCTTAAATCATACCTGGTGTTCTCGATCCTCTGGAGGATACGTCACCTTATTTCAGGTGGTTTCTCGTAGCCCAGCCACAAAGAAGGATGCAGGTTTTTTCGGAGCATGTTCAACACACACTACTGTAGTTGCAACCACAAATTCAGCTTCGTCTGATTATTCGTACAGCCACGAACAGCGCAACAGGTACCCGAGCTCCGCAAGGACATCTTCGTGACAATATTAGCTCGACAAAACAGAAAACAGAACTTCAACGACGCGTACAGATTAGCAAGTAAACAACGAAGGAGCCAGTGCAGAACTTCTACTTCCGGTGTGAAACGGAAGTAAGTCCCATAATCGCTTCTACAGTGACCCCCCCAGGAATAAGGTGGAAATTATTGATGAATTGACACAGTTCTGTCTTTATTTGATGGTGTTCAGTCAGATATTATTCTTCTTTGGTAATATTTCTTGACCTGTTATGAATAAACTTTTATTCAGTTAACATCAGGTAATGAGGTTTTGCACACCTGTTATTCATATGCACCTTCTGCTTCCATTGACGGTGTGTAATTACTGGTATGTCTTTTGAGGTTTTGGCGGTTGCCAGAGTGTGCTATGGTTTCCAATCAGACCCAGTGAGGCATGGACCATATCCTGCTCTGCCTTTAAACCCAATAAGCGCAGGTTTTAAAGGGCGGAGCCTACAGAAAATAGAATGTTGGTTATGTATTGTAACCCCATATTCTATGAGTGTAAGCGTAACCCTTTAAAACTGGGGCCTCACTGGCTCTCAGATGGCAGAAGAAAAAGTATTGCCTTGGGAGCAGAGCCTCGGTCCAGGTGGCTTTTATTGCGGACCTTGCGTGGCCCAACAACATGTGGGCGTGGACTAGAAGTTTTTCAGTAAAAAGGCGCGAAGCGCGGGTAAAACCCAATAAGCGCAGCTTTTAAAGAGCTACGCTTACACTCATAGAATCTGGGGTTACAATACGTAACCAACGTTCTGTTCAGTGCCCTGAGATGACTTCTGTTGTGACTTGGAGCTTTAGAAATAAATTAAATTGAACTGAATTGGTTTACTTCTTGATGCAACAGTTGGGGCCGTTCTGGAGCCTGTTAGAAGAAATGAAGCGTTAGAGAAACGTTTCATCTTCACAGCTGATCTTGTTTTTAACAATTTTAGAGCTTAATCATTTGGATGACTGAGAATCTTCTGCAGTATTTTGGGGAGCCGGTGCTGTAAAACGCTTCACTCACCTGTTAAAGGTATTGTGACATGATGTTGGAACTATGCATAAAGTGGCACAACATATATATGTTGTATCATTCAATTATGTTAGTTTTTACAAGCAAAATGATAAATCAATGAAAATTTGTTTCAAAGTGATTTTAAACTTGGCGCCGTGTTTCGTCACGGGAAATCCGGGTACTTCCGCATGCGACGTCCTGTGACGTAGGCACATGAAGTTCAGTCGCTTCACTCAGCTGGTGCAGGGGGAGCAATGCTGGAGAGCTAGAGGCTCTGGTCGCGATGGATGGATGGATGGATGGATGGATGGCGCGGAGTCGCCCAGACGAAATGAAGCTGTTTTGACTAAGATTGGGTTCCATTTGTTTGTTCAGCACTTTGGTGTGGACTTGTTCCTGTTGAAAGTGCTTTATAAATAAAATGGTATGGTATGGTATTCCTTTCACCCTCGGAACCTGCATCCTCTGAAATCTCGGAGTCTCCCTCGCTCCCTGAACGGTAAGGCTCAAATAAATACGGCTGCAGACCTACATTATAACCAGCTGTTTCTTGTTCTGGTTAGGATGCCTTAGGCATCCTAACCATAGGCGGTGTTCCGGGCATGTCCCACCGGAAGGAGACCCAGAGGAAGACCCAGGATACGCTGGAGGGACTATGTTTCTCGGCTGGCCTGGGAACGCCTTGGGATTCCCCCAGAGGAGCTGCTCCAAGTGGCTGGGGAGAGGGAAGTCTGGGCCTCCCTACTTAGGCTACTACCCCCGCGACCCGACCCCGGATAAGCGGAAGAAAATGGATGGATGGATGGATGTTTCTTGTTCATCACTCGAACTAACTTCGGCTTCCCAAACTGAAGACAAATCGCTCAAATCTTCACTTATATTTCTTAATTCCTCGGTTTCTATATTCTCTGCCATTTTTTTCTCAAATCTTTATTTATAACTTTACTTCAAGTACAACAGTAAACACAGAGGAACATTGAACATAAAAAGAAAAGAAAAAAAAAAAAGAAAAAAAAATACAGAGATAAATAAATGCGAGTTACAAGTTAAGTTGTATTCATTACAGATATTTCTTGTTTTTATAGCCTTTTTGTTATTTGAGTCTGAGATTGATTCAAGATACAGTTTCACATCCATTACAAAGAGATCAAAAAAAGGTTTCCTATGCATTACTTTACTTTTATGTATGTGAAACTTAGCAAGAAACAAAATCAAATTTATCATAAATATGTGAGAGGAGTCTTTCGTCTTGAAATCTAAGATACCAAACAGAACATTTTCAAAATACAGAAGGAAACCTGGTTGGATATTATTGGATATCAGAGCAACAATGTCCTTCCAAAACTTTAGTGAGTACACTTCCAAAAAAGATGAACAGATGTTTCTGGATAAAGTTTACAGAAAGAACAGGAAATATCAATATCAGCTTTGTATTTCTGAAGAAAGTGTTTAGTTGGATAAAATTTATGAATTAATTTAAAAGAAATTTCCTTGACTTTATTAGTGAGAAAAAAAATTTGTGGGAGAGACCAAACTTTTTTCCAATTAAGATTCTGCACAGAGGTGTTCCAATAGGAAACACACGACGGGGATGAGACCAGATTTTCTTGGAATAAAGAACGGATTTTGGAATTGACACCTTTTAGTTGAGTTGAGAAGCAGAGCTTACCAACAGCAGACTGCTCAGGGTCAGGACTCACAGACTGGATAGAAGAGAAGTCAACATCTTTAAACAACATGAGCAAACCAGATGGGATAGCATCAAATACAACACTATATTCTCTTGGGGTGACAGGAACCTTGTACTGAGTAAGAAATTCTTCATAGCTATAAAGAAGACCTTTGTTATTAAATAGATGATGAACTTGAATAATACCATCGTTAAACCATTTCTGATAAAATAATGACCTGTTTTTAAATATTATGTTAGAGTTGTTCCAGATGTAACATCTCTGCGGAGAAAAATTATGTTTATAGATAAGAGACCAAGCTAAAAGTACCTGTTGGTGAAAGTTGGAAAGCTTAGTGGGTATTTTTGGAATACTGTAATTACAAAGGAGAACAAACTATAAACCACAATTCAGACCAAACAAACCCCAATTCAGAACTAGTTTGAAGGGATGTTCTACCTCAATCCAGGGAATTATTTTATTATTTTATTATTTTATTTTACAAAAAAAGAGCTATAAGAATTATCACTAGAAAAGATTACACTCATCCATCACATATATTGTTTTGTAAATTGAAAATTTTGAAATTCTATGAATTGGTCGATTATCACATTTTAATATTTATGTATAAGGCCCACAAAAACATATTACCTTCTAACATTCAAATTAACTTTGTTAAAAGAGAGAGTTATTATTTTTTAAAGGGGATAGAACTGTTTATGAAGCCATGGTTTCGAACCTGTTTGAAAGAGAGATGTACTTCAATCCAGGGTATAAGTTTATGGAATGGTTTAGAGGATGACTTTAAAAAAATCAGATCTCTGTGTATATTTAAGAGAAGGGTTAAAACTAGTTTTTTGAAAATATATGATCATGTATAATTTAATTTTAAGAAACTGCTGTTTGAGCTGACATATTTTTTTTAGTATTGCTTTTATTTTATATTGTATTTTGATTTAAATATTTTGAGGAAAAAAAGGAGCAGACATTATAAGATTTATTCTTCTTCTGCTTCTTTTCATTTTGATTTGTGTATTAATTGTGTTTTTTATTGTAAACATTTTTTTGTATTTTAAAATGAATGAATGAATAAAATGAAGAAAAAAAATTAGATTATGGAATGGCTTGGAGAATGTAGTTAAAAATGCCAAGTCAATGTTTACATTTAAGAAAATGATCAAAAGGAATTTGTTGAAAAAATATATATGAATTAGCATAATGTGTATTGTATCAATTATTAGTTATGTATTAGTATTAGTATTAGAAAATTAGAAAGAGTTAGTCATTTTGTACTGCTGGTGAAAGATTATCATTGTTTAATCTGATTGTTTGAAAAAAGGGGCAGATATAATAAGATTTATTCTTCTTTCTGCTACCTTTCATTTTTTTACATTGTGTACGTATCATTAATGGGATTGTCTTGTATTGTGTTTCTTTTGTAAAAAAAATGAACAAATTTAATAAACATAAACATAAACTCTAAACCACCTAAATGTGAAAAGACATGCTGTGAAATGAAGTTCCAGATAGAGTTTGGGTTTTTAAGATAATTTTTGATCCATTTTATTTTAAAGGTGTTATTAAAGGAGTCAAAGTCAATAAAATTTAGCCCACCAGACTTATCATTGTTTAAGACGACAGATTTACGCAAATAATGTGTTTTGTTTTTCCATAAGAAGTCGGAAAGCGTTCTGTCTGCAGATTTACAAACTGATTTATCAACATGAAGAGACTGAGCAGTGTAGGCCAGACGGGACAGTCCTTCAGGGGCCTCATGTATCAAAGACTTGCGTGGATTTCTTACTGAAAAGTGACGTACGGTCAAATCCAGAAAAGTGTCTACGCACAAAAAAATCCAGATTTATCAAGCTGTGCGTACACCGGTATCCACGCACATTCCTTTTGTACATCACAATGAACGTGGAACTGAGCGCACGTCAGACACCTCCCCTGACACGCCTACATTTACATATGTTAAACAGATGCAAATTACTTCCTGCATGTGTGAAGGACATGTTTGTTTGATCCCTGCGCGATCAGAAATGATCTCTAGATTCAGGAAAACAATGGATTTAATATAATATGAGTGAGGACAAACATCCTAAGTAAGAATAGTAATAAACTGTGTTCATCACGCAAAGAACGAGTGATTGTGTGCCGGTATTCGTGTGCGCGCACGCTGCTGTCAGGTGCGCCACCGGCTCATTCATTCATTCTGAGTGAAAATATTAACTTTGCGCACGAGTTAATTACCATAATTACTGTAAACACAGAGGAACTTACTTGGATGTTTGCTAGAACATAGATCTTCGTTTATTTAATAGATGATATGAAGAAACGAGTCTCTGCGTCTCAGTGGAGACTTTTCATGACATGACGTGATGTTGGAGTCTCCAAAGCGCGCGCTGCAGCCTTGTGCGCAATCTGTTTGTCTGTGAAGCTTTTACTCCCATACAAGTTATAAATGGTGTACTTTCACGTGTCATTTTGGAGACATCTACAATAAACACAGATAATGACACACCTCCACTGCCGTGTAACACCGGCGAGGGTGCACGCGCGCTCAAAGCGCGACCATAACTCAGCCTTTGGGATCATATGGATGAGACCATTCCATTGGACATGAATCGGCTTTGTGTGGACTGGACTGGCACAGCCCTGATCGACCTGCCAGCTCCCTCTAAGCTCCTGTGGAACCCCAGTTTCTGCACGTGCACGCGTGATGCGCGGCCCCTGTGTTGCGCCAGTGCGCAGCAGTGCCAAACTGAAAAATGATTATTTCTGAAAACGGCTGATAAGCCATATCCTAGATCAGAGAATTATATCTGTTTATAAATAAATGCTCTGCGTGTTACACTATCTATATCCTCCAGTAAGGCTGAATGTATCCGTTCCTGTTACATTTATTTTTTGCACAACTTTGCGCGTCCATGTGGATGTACTTGTTAATCGTGTGTTTGGTGGGAATATTAATCATTTTCACATCATGAACAGTTAATAGTAATAATAATAATAATAATAATAATAATAATAATAATAATAATAATAATAATGAATTCAATTTATAACGCACTTTTCATTAATGAAAATCTCAAAGTGCTACAAAGTGCAACAGAATTAAATGTCGATAAAACAAATAATAAAACAGTTAAAATCAACAACAGTATCAGCTATGATCAAAAGTAGAATCATGAGGAGGCAGAGTATGCTCGGTTAAAAAGAAAGGTCTTCAAGCCGCTCTTAAAGTCAACCACAGACTGTGGGGCTTCAGTTTCTCAGAAGCACCTGTAAGTGTCGCCAAAGGAACAAGAACCACAGAAACGTGCGTACGCAAGCAGGGGAGCTGGCGTGGAAATGTACGTGGATGCGCAGATATTCACGTTCATTTCAGTTTTGATACATACGGGGTTTTGCGTGGAAAGTGACGTGCGCAATGTTTTTGTGCGCACGCACGGTTGATACATGAGGCCCCAGGACTCTACCTCTCAGGGACAGATCCCTCTGTAGCCAACTGTTAAAAACCTTTTTTGACTTTTCAAGGACAGGAGTGAAGTTAGCAATATTCTATTTTTACTATTCTTAGTGATACTGATACCCAGGTATGTTACAGAATCTTTGACAGGGATGCCACAAATAGAGGAGTGTGTGCAATTATTCACTGACAACAGTTCACACTTATTAAGATTAAGAGACAGGCCAGAGGCCTTAGTGAAACTTTCAACAGTGCTAATTGCTAGAGAGACCTGTGACACGTCTTTTAAAAACAAAGCTGTATCATCAGCCAGCTGGCTAATGAAAATACTTTGACCTGCAATATTGATTCCCTGTATAGGACTGTTTCTGACATGAACATTTAGAAACTCAGCTGCTAACAGAAAAAGATAAACAGATAGTGGGCATCCCTGTCGAACCCCTCTTTGGAGACTAAACCCAGGAGACGTACCATAAGGAAGTTTAATGCTGCTATTACTTTCTGCATACAGAGTTTGTACACTTCTAGTGAAAAAATCACCAAAACCAAACCTTTTAAGTGTAGTAAGCATGAATGCATGCGTCAAACGCTTTGTGAAAGTCCAAAAACAGAATTAAACTGTTGTCCTGTATGAGTTCAGAATAATCCAGAATATCTAAAATTAGCCTAATATTATTAGAGATATGGCGGTTTTTCATAAAACCAGACTGACACTCGTCAATAATAGGGTCTAAAACAGATTTAATTCTATTGGCTAAGATTATTGCTAAAACTTTGTAATCATTGTTTAATAAAGAGATTGGACGCCAGTTGTCTAGGAGGAGAGGATCTTTCTGTGGTTTAGGAACTAAGGTGATCACACCCTGACGTAATGTAGGAGGCAGCAGTTCTTTACGGATGCTCTCAGTAAAAACTTCTAATAATAACACTGTATGTTCATACATCACCAAGTGCATTGATGATGTTACCAACCTCAAGACCATCACTGTTCGGGCTAATCAGAAGCCATGGCTGACAGCTGAGGTTTACAGACTCCTGAAAGCCAGGAATGCTGCCTTCAAAGCGAGAGATCAGGTGGGCCTGAAGGCAGCCAGAAAGAACCTGGATCAGGGCATCAGAGAGGCCAAGGAGCAGTATTCCAGGAAAATAGCTCACCGTTTCAAGGACAGCAAGGATACACGCAGTCTGTGGCAGGGAATACAGACCATCACAAACTACAACCCCCCCCCCAGACCTGTGACAGCTCAACCTCTACGCTGAATGAACTGAATGAGTTCTTTGCTCGGTTTGAGGCAAGTAACAGCACACCTGCACATAAACTCCCCCCCTCTCCTGATGGCCAGGTGCTGGCGCTGTCCTCAGACAGCGTAAGGCGATCATTCATCAAGATTAACGCCCGGAAGGCCTCTGGTCCTGACAACATACCTGGTCGTGTGCTGAAGGACTGTGCAGGGGAACTCGCAGCGGTCTTCACGGACATCTTTAACATCTCACTAAGCCAGGCCATCGTCCCCACCTGTTTCAAAGCCACCACCATCATCCCTGTCCCAAAGAAGGCAACGCCCGCATGCCTCAATGACTATCGCCCAGTAGCACTCACCCCCATCCTGATGAAGTGCTTTGAACGGCTAGTCATGAAAAGCATCACATCTGTCCTCCCTGCCTCCCTGGATCCCTTCCAATTTGCATACCGACCTAATCGCTCAACCGACGATGCCATCTCCTCTGCCCTCCACACAGCTCTCACACATCTGGACACGAAGGACTCTTATGTTAGAATGCTGTTCATCGACTTCAGCTCGGCATTCAACACCATCATCCCCCAACAGCTCATCCATAAACTGGACAGTCTGGGGCTGAACACCTCAATGTGTAACTGGCTGCTAGACTTCCTGACCGGGAGACCACAGACAGTACGGATCGGGAGTAACACATCTAGCACCATCACATTGAACACAGGGGCCCCACAAGGATGTGTGCTGAGCCCCCTTCTATTCACCCTGCTAACACACGACTGCACACCATCGTACAGCTCCAACCACTTCATCAAGTTTGCGGACGACACAACAGTGGTAGGTCTCATCAGCAACAACGATGAGACGGACTACAGGAACGAGGTGAGCCGCCTGGCCTTGTGGTGCGGACACAACAATCTCACTCTCAACGTGGAGAAGACAAAGGAGATTGTCGTGGACTTCAGGAAGAGGGATGCACAACATGCCCCTCTGACCATCAACAGCACCGCAGTGGAGAGAGTGGACAGCACCAAGTTCCTGGGAGTGCACGTCTCAAAGGACCTGTCCTGGAGCAGGAACACTGCAGCACTGGCCAAGAAGGCTCACCAGCGCCTCTACTTTCTCCGCAAGCTGAAAAGGGCTGGAGCTTCAACCCCATCATGTGCACCTTCTACAGGGGTGCCATAGAAAGTGTCCTGACCAGCTGCATCACGGTGTGGTTTGGTGCATGCACTGCATCATGCCGCAAGAGCCTCCAGCGCATCGTGAAAGCAGCTGAGAAGATCGTCGGCACCTCCTTGCCCTCACTGCAGGACTTACACAGCAAACGCCTCACTCGGAAAGCCCACTGCATGGCAGGTGATCCCACACACCCACTACACAGCCGCTTTAGACTGCTGCCATCAGGGAGGAGACTGAGGAGTCTCCAGGCTCGAACCAGCAGACTGAGAGACAGCTCTGTTCATCAGGCAGTCAGGATGCTAAACACTCTGCCTGCTCTGCCTCCCCTCCCATTTGAACTGCCTTAACACAAAAAACTTTCTCACACATTACCACACAACACAAAGATTTTAACACTGGACTCTGTGTCATCAAACGGGTTATTCACTAAACTCTCGGTCATGTGCTCATTCAGTTTGCACTACTTCTCATATTTGCACTAATGTTTGTATTACATTACTGCCTATAGTCATACTACTGTTTACATTCACTGTTTACATTTATTAATACGGTTTACATTTATTACTACTGCTTTACATTTATTACTACTGTTTACATTTACACTACTTTTATCTACACTACTGCAGATACATATACAGCATTCTCTGACTAGCCTTATCTAAGGATGCCAAATGTGCCTTATGTGCCTCACTGCATATGCCACTTTGCCTCTATACCAACATCAACTACCTCATACATATACTGTGTACATTAACTCATATGCTGCTGTGCCACTCTTTGCAAATGTCAATGCTAGAACCTTCAGTTTATTTTATAGATATACTTTTTATACTTTTTATACTACTATGTAAAAACTCAGGACAGTATTACACTTTTATTATTTCATTTTATGCTTATGTTCATTGGGTGTTTGGTGTTTCAGTGTTGGTGTAAATTTTCATACTTTTATACTATTATGAAAAACTCAGGACAGTGTTACACTTTTACTATTTTATGCTTATGTTTATTAAATGTTTTAGTGTTTAGTGTTTAGATGGTTACTGTTGCACCGAGGGACTGAGAGAAACGCAATTTCGGTCCTGTGTATGTCCTGTACATATTGCAGTTCTGACAATAAAGTTGACTTTGACTTTTGACTTTGACTAATAAGAATGGAGCTAAACTAACAGAGAACTTCCTGTAGAATTCTGACGTAAGCCCGTCTGAGCCTGGTGATTTATTTAATTTTAACCGGCCTAAAGCACTGATGACTTCATTTAAAGTTATTGGTCTATCACAGAAATCTGCATCATCTTCAGCCAGTTTTCTGTTATCAGAGAGAGAGTCAAAGAAATCTGTGTTTGACTGCAGACAGAATCTGGATGTGTAAAGGTTGCTATAAAAATCTGTGCAAAATGGAGCTATTTCTCTCGGGTCCTCTACAACCGATCCACCAATTCTTAACTGTCTCACAGTTATTTTTTGACTGTTGTCTCTCCAGCCTAAAAAAATATGCAGAGCTCTGCTCACCTTTCTCAAGCCATTGTCTGCGTGATCTAACATATGCTCCCTCAGCTTTTCTTTTATAAATCCATCCATCCATCCATCCATCTTCTTCCGCTTATCCGGGGTCGGGTCGCGGGGGTAGCAGCCTAAGTAGGGAGGCCCAGACTTCCCTCTCCCCAGCCACTTGGAGCAGCTCCTCTGGGGGAATCCCAAGGCGTTCCCAGGCCAGCCGAGAAACATAGTCCCTCCAGCGTGTCCTGGGTCTTCCTCTGGGTCTCCTCCCGGTGGGACATGCCCGGAACACCTCACCAGGGAGGCGTCCAGGAGGCATCCTAACCAGATGCCCGAGCCACCTCAACTGGCTCCTCTCGATGTGGAGAAGCAGCGGCTCTACTCCGAGTCCCTCCCGGATGACTGAGCTTCTCACCCTATCTCTAAGGGAGAGTCCAGACACCCTGCGGAGAAAACTCATTTCAGCCGCTTGTATCCGAGATCTTGTTCTTTCGGTCATAACCCAAAGCTCATGACCATAGATGAGGGTGGGAACGTAGATCGATCGGTAAATTGAGAGCTTTGCCTTTTGACTCAGCTCTCTCTTCACCACGACAGACCGGTACAGCGCCCGCTTCACTGCGGACGCTGCACCTATCCGCCTATCGATCTCACGCTCCAGTTTTCCCTCATTCGTGAACAAGACCCCGAGATACTTAAACTCCTCCACTTGGGGCAGGACCTCCTCCCCGACCCGGAGAGGGCATGCTACCCTTTTCCGGCTCAAGACCATGGCCTCGGATTTGGAGGAACTGATCCTCATCCCGGCCGCATCACACTCGGCTGCAA
Organism: Garcialebias charrua; assembly: GCA_038048925.1. Classification (NCBI taxonomy): domain Eukaryota; kingdom Metazoa; phylum Chordata; class Actinopteri; order Cyprinodontiformes; family Rivulidae; genus Garcialebias; species Garcialebias charrua. Next base: position 24,274 of record JBBPBX010028305.1, read on the forward strand.
ACCGCTCCAGTGAAAGCTGTAGATCACGATCTGATGAAGCCAATAGGACCACATCATCTGCAAAAAACAGAGAAGCGATTCTAAGGCCACCAAAACGGATCCTCTCAACACCTTGGCTGCGCCTAGAAATTCTGTCCATAAAAGTTATGAACAGAATCGGTGACAAAGGGCAACCTTGGCGGAGTCCAACTCTCACTGGAAACGAGCCTGACTTACTGCCAGCGATGCGGACCAAGCTCTGACACCGGTCGTACAGGGACCTAACAGCCCTTATCAAAGGGCCTGGTACCCCATACTCCCGGAGTACCCCCCACAGAACCCCCCGAGGGACGCGGTCGAATGCCTTCTCCAAGTCCACAAAGCACATGTAAACTGGTTGGGCAAACTCCCACGCACCCTCCAGGACCCTGTTGAGGGTGTAGAGCTGGTCCAGTGTTCCACGACCAGGACGAAAACCACACTGCTCCTCCTGAATCCGAGGTTCGACTATCCGACGGACCCTCCTCTCCAGAACCCCTGAATAGACCTTACCAGGGAGGCTTAAGAGTGTGATCCCCCTATAGTTGGAACACACCCTACGGTCCCCCTTTTTGAATAGGGGAACCACCACCCCAGTCTGCCAATCCAAGGGAACTGCCCCCGATGTCCACGCGATATTGCAGAGTCGCGTAAGCCAACACAACCCCACAACATCCAGAGCCCTAAGGAACTCCGGGCGAATCTCATCCACCCCCGGAGCCTTGCCACCGCGGAGCTTTTTAACCACCTCGGCGACCTCAGCACCAGAGATCGGAGAACCCGACCCAAAGTCCCCAGGCTCCGCTTCCTCAGTGGAAGACGTGCCAGTAGGATTGAGGAGGTCTTCGAAGTATTCCGCCCACCGACTCACAACATCCCGAGTTGAGGTCAGCAGCACGCCACCCCCACCATAAATGGTGTTGGTCGCGTACCTCTTTCCCCCCCTGAGACGCCGGATGGTGGACCAGAATCGCCTCGAAGCCGTACGGAAGTCATTCTCCATGGCCTCTCCGAACTCCTCCCACGCCCGAGTTTTTGCCTCAGCAACCACCCGAGCCGCATGCCGCTTGGACTGCCGGTACCTATCAGCTGCTTCCGGGGTCCCACAAGCCAAAAAGGCCCAATAGGACTCCTTCTTCAGCCTGACAGCATCCCTCACTGCCGGTGTCCACCACCGGGTTCGAGGGTTGCCACCACGACAGGCACCAACAACCTTGCGGCCACAGCTCCGATAAGCTGCCTCGACAATAGAGGCGCGGAACACGGCCCACTCGGACTCCATGTCCCCCGCCTCCCTCGGAACGTGTTCAAAGCTCTCCCGGAGGTGGGAGTTAAAGCTCCGTCTTACGGGAGACTCTGCCAGACGTTCCCAGCAGACCCTCACAATACGTTTGGGTCTGCCAGGTCTGACCGGCATCCTCCCCCACCATCGGAGCCAACTCACCACCAGGTAGTGGTCAGTTGACAGCTCCGCCCCTCTCTTCACCCGAGTGTCCAAGACATGCGGCCGCAGATCAGATGAGACGACAACAAAGTCGATCATCGAACTGCGACCTAGGGTGTCCTGGTGCCAAGAGCACATATGGACACCCTTATGCTTAAACATGGTGTTTGTTATGGACAATCCATGACGAGCACAGAAGTCCAATAACAGAACACCACTCTGGTTCAGATCAGGGGGGCCGTTCCTCCCAACCACACCCCTCCAGGTCTCACTGTCATTGCCCACGTGAGCGTTGAAGTCCCCCAGTAGAACAAGGGAGTCCCCAGGAGGCGCACTCTCCAATACCCCCTCCAAGGACTCCAAAAAGGGTGGGTAGTCTGAGCTGCCGTTTGGTGCATAGGCACAAACAACAGTCAGAGCCCGTCCCCCCACACGTAGGCGAAGGGAGGCTACCTGTCAGGCTCTGTCCTTGTCTGTTTCTTTAGGCTCTGTCCCTGTCTGTTTCTTTAGGCTCTGTTTCTTTATGTTATTTTGTGTTCCCCTCCTGCCATATTTTATCATTCTGAGCTTTGTGATTTCTGTTTATCTCATTCAGTCTCTGTCATTTTCCCACTCACTTTTCAGTCTGTCTCTCTGTGCTCAAGCCTGCAGCCTTAATCATTCACACCTGTCTCATCAGCCACCTGCCAAGCTGAACTCATTACCCACTCTTTCTGCCTTATAAAAGCCTTCATCTCCTCCACTTTGTGTCCGGTCATTGTTCTGTTCACACAGACAACTCAGTCCTCACCTCTCCACTCTGATGTCCTTTTCTGTTTCTGCTCCAGTTTACCAGAGTGAGTTTTTGGCTGCCCTGACAGCATTTTTGTTTAAAATAAATAATTATTATTTTAAACTCCTGCCTCGTTCACTTTCCTGCACGTGGGTCTAACACCAGAGGAACCTGACAGAATGACCGGACCAGACCCAGACCCAGCAGGTTTTGTGAACAGTACCGAGCGCTGCTCAGAATGGGACCAACTCCACCGGGTAACCCGTAAATATATTGACACTGTGGCCACTTCCTATGATCTACAGGAGAGGTTGGTGGCCAGTGATGACTTTATACAGGTGTTTACCCGGTTGGAGATAGTAGGTGATGACCCATGGCTGTTTGGACTGTTTGCTGAAGCCTGGACCGAGAGAGAAAGGTCACACTCTCGTCTCCTGCAAACTATTGCCCTGCCCTTGGTGCCAACCACTGTGGTCTCCTCGCCTGCAGCCTCGACGGTGGTCTCCTCGCCTGCAGCCTCGACGGTGGTCTCCTCGCCTGCAGCCTCGACGGTGGTCTCCTCGCCTGCAGCCTCGACGGTGGTCTCCTCGCCTGCAGCCTCGACGGTGGTCTCCTCGCCTGCAGCCTCGACGGTGGTCTCCTCGCCTGCAGCCTCGACGGTGGTCTCCTCGCCTGCAGCCTCGACGGTGGTCTCCTCGCCTGCAGTCTCGACGGTGGTCTCCTCGCCTGCAGTCTCGACGGTGGTCTCCTCGCCTGCAGTCTCGACGAGGGTCCAGACGACGACGTCTCAGAGGGGCCCGACGACGAGGGTCCAGACGACGACGTCTCAGAGGGGCCCGACGACGAGGGTCCAGACGACGACGTCTCAGAGGGGCCCGACGACGAGGGTCCAGACGACGACGTCTCAGAGGGGCCCGACGACGAGGGTCCAGACGACGACGTCTCAGAGGGGCCCGACGACGAGGGTCCAGACGACGACGTCTCAGAGGGGCCCGACGACGAGGGTCCAGACGACGACGTCTCAGAGGGGCCCGACGACGAGGGTCCAGACGACGACGTCTCAGAGGGGCCCGACGACGAGGGTCCAGACGACGACGTCTCAGAGGGGCCCGACGACGATGTCTCCTCGCCCGACAACGTCTCAGAGGACGGTGTTCCGGCCGACGACTGTGTTCCGGCCGACGACTGTGTTCCGGCCGACGACTATGTTCCGGCCGACGACGGTGTTCCGGCCGACGACGGTGTTCCGGCCGACGACGGTGTTCCGGCCGACGACGGTGTTCCGGCCGACGACTGTGGTGATGGGCGGCTTCCTGGGCGCCCCCCGGATCTGGCTGTTGGTGATGGGCGACCTCCTGGGCGCCCCCCGGATCTGACTGATGTTAGCCCGCCGTCCTGCCTGTTGCCTCCCTCCGCCCGCCCTTGTTCTTGTGGGGTCCGTCTTAGGGGTGTCAGGTGCCACCCTTGAGGGGGGGTTATGTCAGGCTCTGTCCCTGTCTGTTTCTTTATGTTTATTTGTGTTTTCCTCCTGTCTTCATTTTGTCATTCTGAGCTTTGATTCCTGTTTATCTCATTCAGTCTCTGTCATTTTCCCACTCACTTTTCAGTCTGTCTCTCTGTGCTCAAGCCTGTAGCCTTAATCATTCACACCTGTCTCATCAGCCACCTGCCAAGCTGAACTCATTACTCACTCTCTTTCTGCCTTATAAAAAGCCTTCATCTCCTCCACTTTGTGTCCGGTCATTGTTCTGTTCACACAGACAACTCAGGCCTCACCTCTCCACTCTGATGTCCTTCTCTGTTTCTGCTCCAGTTTACCAGAGTGAGTTTTTTGCTGCCCTGACAGCATTTTGGTTTAAAATAAATAATTATTATTTTAAACTCCTGCCTCGTTCACTTTCCTGCACGTGGGTCTAACACCAGAGGAACCTGACACATTTTGTCCTTGTCAAACCTGTTGAAGAGAACCAAACTAAATACTCTGAAACTCAAACAACTTTCTGTATAACAGTTCATGCACCGCTAGTTGGCAGTGTAGTGCAAATATTGCATAACTTGCTGCTACCAATTGTTGAATTTAATTAGCGGATTAGAATTAGCTTCCCCTAATTTTCATAAGACATTAGTGCTTTTGAAATTGCCGACCTAAATAAATTAATTAGTGCTTTAGAAATAGCGGAACCAATTTTTGGATTAGCGTTGCCCACCACTGGATTTCAAAGTTTTTTTTGTCCAGTCCGTCTCTTTTGGGAGAGAGAATCTGTCCTGCTGTACTGAACAGTCTTTCAATAGTTTTTTTTTTTCAATAAGGCCATGGGTGTTGTGTATCTTCTGGCTGACTCTCCACTGTGGAATCCATTGTGGGTGTGTTGGCGATGCTGTGGGTGGCCCCAGCTCAGTGACATACACGTATACTAGAACATACATTACTGGCCCAACTTCTAGAAGGTGGGTGTAATATTACCTGTCCACTTTGCAGTGATTCAGTGGCCCAACTCCCCTCTCACTTTTGGTTACTTTCTAACTAACGAATAAATCAAAAAATTGCAACATGAAAGTTACTTGTAACTCAGCGCATTATAGAAATGTAGTGTAGTAGAAAGTACAGATACTTAATGTAAAATGTAGTGGAGTAAAAGTAAAAAGTACCCACATTTAATTCTACTTAAGTAAAGTACAGATACATGAAAAATATACTTAATTACAGTAACAAAGTACTTGTACTTAGTTACATCCCACCACTGCTCAGCTGTGTTATGTGATGGAATTGTTATATCGTCAGCTCAGAAAGCATGAATGTTCACTTCAGTCACAGTGTTCAGCCTGACACTACTAGTGCTTATATTTATCACTGTATGTTTATGCTTATGTTTGACTTTTAATTGAATGAACACAGCACTACAGGTTGGGTTGTCTTGTTCTTTTCTTTTCTTCTTTTTTTTGTTTAGATTTTGTGATTTTATTGAGATTGTTTCTTCACAGCACTGTATTAGGAGTGGTCACAGAGCCGCTGTTCAACTTGAAGCAAATAAAATGTTTGTTGAAAAAAATATGCCCCCTTGAAAAAATAGAATGCCCCCCCTTTGAATTGTTTCTGCAGCCGGGTCTGGTATGGAGCAAAACTTGCGAAGACACAACAACGTGTCGGACGCCGATTTGGAACGTGCTGTACTTTCTTCAGTTTACCAAGTATGTATCAAAGTTTATGGACAATATACTGCGATAAAATTAGCGAAACTTGTAAATACAACCTAGGGAGGACCATCAGCCTAACGATGGATCGTTAGCACCCTGATGGTTGCTTGCTATTCACAAGGGGCTGAGTGATACTAGTAATAACAGCACTTTAAAGGCCCCGGTATAGCTCTGCATACGGCCTGCGGGGCTACTCTTGTTCCTCTGCGTACGTATGGCGTACAGCGGCGTATTGCCTTACGCAGAGCTATGCCGGGGCCTTAAGAGGGAGACAGTTGAACCCGGAGGCCTCCATCTCTGTTTACTGATGGACAATTTATTTTCACAAAGATGGCCTCCTTTACTCCTCTCTCAAACCATTGTTCCTCTCTATCAAGGATCTCAACATCTTCATCCCTGAACGAGTGACAGCTGGCCTGGAGATGAGTGTAGACTGCAGAGTCCTGGCCTGATGATGTTGATCTTCAGTGCTGGGCCATCCTTTAGGCCAGTGGATGTTTAGTTTCCCAGATGTAAGGCTGATCACAGCCTTCCTGACATTGAACAACATACACAATATTGTTTGTGCCGGGGGACTGGATCTTTGGGATGAACCAGTCTTTGCCGTAATGCATTTTGGGGTTTAAAAGCCACTGGAATGTGGCTTTTGAATGTCCAGAGGACCAGAATTAACTTTTTTTTTTAGGTTTTTCTACCTGGATTATTGAGCATGCATCAGGATACACTTAGGACCTTTTACTAATGACTATTCATATGTATTTGAAGGTTATAAATAGCATGCACTATCCTCCACAGTTTGATTGTTATTATTCAGAATAAACACAATTATATATCATATAATGCATATATATGTACTATACTATACTTTCATGTAATAAAAACAAGAACATTTCTTGGCAAAGTTGGGGTCATGAGAAAAAATAGCATTTAATTTTGCACTTGCTAAAGGCTCAAGCCATTAGTGATATGAAAAACAAACAGCTATACATGACAAGGATAACTAAATAATGGTTAGGGCTTTGTTACATTGGGCAGACTTTGTTTATTACCTGGGTATATTTTTTTATAAATATTACTTGGCAGTGGACATTCAATGAATGCTGTTTCTGTTTGGCTCAAAAGAGGAAACCATAAATCAAGGAAATTGTCATTCCATCGTCATTGTTTTGTACAAATATTTAATTAAGTGTATATGCTGTATATTATTCACAAAGGCTCCAAAGTTAATTTTTCATTCAACCTTTATTTAGTCAGGTTAATTTCATTGAGCCTCGAGGACTCATTTACAAGAGGGACCTGCTTACAAACTAAAGAATGATGACAACAGTAACAATAGAGTTTCCTTAAACAATCAACAATAGACAAACATAAGAGAGAAATACATTTTTTTTTTTTTACAAATTAAAACAAAGTATAAAAATAGCAAAACATTATAAGATAGATGTAGACAATCAAAAACAGGAACATGCATTGGTTTTTGCCCGGATTCCAACAGATTCTTAAAACCATTTAGAGAAGTCAAGGACGAGAGCTTCATATCTTTTTGTAAGATGTTCCAGGAAACAGAAGTGGAGTAGGAGAAGGCCCTTTTGCCAAGTTAAGTCCTCACTGACGGAACACTGCAGGCAATCATGCCCTGAAAGTGCACGCTGTAGCTGCACTCATGCAAATACGTGTAGGAGGAGATGTATGAAGGCAGCAGACCAAGAAATTATTTAAAGATGAAAACGTACCAATGGAAGAGTCTGCATGAGGTTAATGATGTCCAGTTAACCAGTGAATACAGGGTGCAGTGGTGGGTATGATAATCACAGCCAGTTGTGAATCTTAGCGCACCATGATAGACAGCATCCAACATCTGCAGGGTGCTTGTAGGAATATTCATGTTGTAGATAATGTCACTGTAACCAATGGAGGGAAGAAAAGTCACAGGTACAAGGCGTTTCCTGGCATTTAGTGTTAGACATGATCTGTTTCTGAAAAAGAAACCCAGTTTAACTTTTAGTTTCTTTACTAGGTTTTCCACGTGGAGCTTAAAAGAGAGATGCAAATCGACCAGGATACCCAAATATTTATAGGAATCAACAAACTCAATAGGGATACCATTTATCTAATCTAATCAATCTAATGCATTGTTTGATGTGGATTGTTTTTGTGTTTTTGTTTTTACCATTGATGTGAGTAGGTACAAAAGCACAGATTTGAGATGACTTTTGTTGTAAATTGGCACTCCTGAAATAAACTGAATTGGAAATAAATTTTGGTTAAGGTCAAGGTCTTTTTTTATTTATTTTATTGTCATTCACATCATATGTGGTACATGTGGTGGAATGAAATTGTGTTCACAGGGTCCCAGTTACATCCAACAAAAGTACAGTATGAATTGTAAAAGAAAAATAGTAATAAGATCGAAGATATGAACTAGAAAATATGCTAAACTAAGAATGCAATAAGCACTAATAGTAAAAAGAAAAAAAAGAAAAGAAAAAAAAAAGCCAAACAATAGCAGAACGGGCATGAGTCTGTGTAAGCAGATGATTATGAATGAACACATCAACATGAAAAAAAATCAGCAGCATGGGATCAGCTGAATTGTAGCACATATCACCAAGCAAGTGGAACTAGTTTTTTTTTTTCCACAGATGATCCTTATTAAGGATTCATGCGTCTAACAGCTTTAGGGTAGAAGATGTTCCTCAATCTAGTGGTTCTACACTTAATACTCCTCAACTTCCTGCCTGAGGGGAGCAAGGTAAAAAGTAAGTGTGCTGGGTGAGTGGGATCCTTCATGATGCAGGTGGTCCTCTTCCTGCATCTGGAAGTGTAGATGTCTGTGATAGTGGGGAGGCTGACTGCAGCGATCTTCTGTGCAGTCTTCACCACGCTCTGAAAAGCTATCCTTTCTGCAACAGTGCAACCTCCATGCCAAACGTTGATGCTGGATCATAGGATGCTTTCCACTGCACAAATGTACAAGCCCAAAACCAGAAAAGTTGGCACGTTGTGCAAATCGCAAATAAAAACAGAATACAATGACTTGCAAATCTTTTTCAACCCATATTCAACTGAATAGAATGCAAAGACAATATATTTAATGTTCGAACGGAGAAACTTTATTTTGTTTTGCAAATAACCATTAACTTAGAATTCAATGGCAGCAACACATTGCAAAAAAGTTGGCACAGGGACATATTTACCACTGTGTTACATCGCCTTTCCTTTTAACAACACTCAGTAAACGTTTGGGAACTGAGGAGACCAATTTTTGAAGCTTTTCAGGTGGAATTCTTCCCCATTCTTGCTTGATGTACAGCTTAAGTTGTTCAACAGTCCGGGGTCTCCGTTGTCGTATTTTACGTTTCATAATGCGCCACACATTTTCAATGGGGGACAGGTCTGGACTGCAGGCAGGCCAGGGGAGGACCCGCACTCTTTTGCTACGAAGCCACGCTGTTGTAACACGTGCAGAATGTGGCTTGGCATTGTCTTGCTGAAATAAGCTGGGGCGTCCATGAAAAAGACGTCGCTTGGATGGCAGCATATGTTGCTCCAAAACCTGTATGTACCTTTCAGCATTAATGGTGCCTTCACAGATGTGTAAGTTACCCATGCCTTGGGCACTAATGCACCCCCATACCATCACAGATGCTGGCTTTTGAACTTTGCGCCTATAACAGTCCTGATGGTTCTTTTCCTCTTTGGTCCGTAAGACACGACGTCCACAGTTTCCAAAGACAATTTGAAATGTGGACTCATCAGACCACAGAACACTTTTCCACTTTGCATCAGTCCATCTCAGATGAGCTCGGGCCCAGCAAAGCCGGCGGCGTTTCTGGATCTTGTTGATGAATGGCTTTTGCTTTGCATAGTAGAGCTTTAACTTGCACTTACAGATGTAGCGACGAACTGTAGTTACTGACAGTGGTTTTCTGAAGTATTCCTGAGCCCATGTGGTGATATCTTTTACACACTGATGTCGGTTTTTGATGCAGTACCGCCTGAGGGATCGAAGGTCACGGGCATTCAATGTTGGTTTTCGGCCTTGCCCCTTACGTGTAGTGATTTCTCCAGATTCTCTGAACCTTCTGATGATATTACGGGCCGTAGATGGTGAAATTCCTAAATTCCTTGCAATAGCTCGTTGAGAAAAGTTGTTCTTGAACTGTTCGACAATTTGCCCACGCATTTGTTCACAGAGTGGTGACCCTCGCCCCATCCTTCTATGTGGATGACTGAGCATGTCAAGGAAGCTGCTTTTATACCCAATCATGGCACCCACTTGTTCCCAATTTGCATGTTCACCTGTGGGATATTCCAAATAAGTGTTTGATGAGCATTCCTCAAATTTCTCTGTCTTCTTTGTCACTTGTGCCAGCTTTTTTGAAACATGTTGCAGGCATCAAATTCCAAATGAGCTAATAATTGCAAAAAATAACAAAGTTTACCAGTTCGAACGTTAAGTATGTGGTCTTTGCAGTGTGTTCAATTGAATATAGGTTGAAAAAGATTTGCAAGTCATTGTATTCTGTTTTTATTTGCGATTTCCACAACGTGCCAACTTTTCTGGTTTTGGGCTTGTAGAAGGAGGTGAGGACTGAGCTTCCCAGACCAGCTCGTCTCAGCCGCCTGAAGAAGTAGAATATCTGATGTGCTTTCTTGGCCAGGCTTGTAGTGTTGTTGCTCCAGTTGAGGTTGTCATCCAGGTGCACACCCAAGTACTTGTAGATAGAGACCACTTCCACTGCAGTTCCTCTTATTGCTGGGTTTCAGATGACGTAGCAGTGACGTCACAGAATGCAGATGCGGGGCAGGACGTAAACGCAGCCGTTTCCTTCTGTTGCTGATTCAGCATCAACATGCCTAAATTCTGTGCCGTTTACGGTTGTTGCAACCGCTCTAATCGAGAGATAGATAAAAGTTATTTTCGTGTTCCGAAAGTAGTATGCTACAAGGGGATTAATTTAAAAAAACTTACAGAAAAAAGACGACAAACGTGGATTACAACCTACGGCTAAAAACAGGAGGTGCAGAAACTGACGAGAGTCTGCAGCGACCACTTTGTTACAGGTAAGGGTCGTATCGTTTAAATCATATTTTCAGATATTTTATTGGACAGTAACTAGAAAGACAGGTAAGATATGTTATGCCCTAGCTTGTGTAGTGGTTCAACACTTGGTTGTTCCCAGAAAAAATCCGATTAGAATGCTAATGTTGTTAGCGGTTAGCTTAGTGCTAGGAAAGGCATTTACGTGTTTTACTTTAAAGTGGTGTCTTATATTTAGGTTGTCCGAGTGCAGCAGGTGATGTACATTCCCAAGACTGGGCCCCCACTGTTAACCTGGGGTACCAAAGAAGTAACGAGTGGCCACAAACAGAAGCATCCCTCCGGCGCAGGGAAAGAGCTAAGGCCTGGAAGCTTCTCTGCACTGAGGAGGCCAACAGTCTGGAAGATGAGCTCTGTGAAGAAAGCTTACCAGCCCCTGAAAACGAACGATTCAAAGGTAAAATAATAATAAATAAAAATACTATTTATTTATTTATAGAATTTCTGAACGTAATTTTTAATAATTAAATATTTGCAGATGCAGAATGCCAGACGGATCTAAGCATGGTTGACCTCACAAAGCTGGAGGATGCAGTGAAAGGCTACACAACTGAGATCTGCGACCTTAAGGAAAAAGTCTCAGTGACTAAATTTACTCCTGAAACCTTCCAGAACAACGATAAAACAAAGTTTTATACGGGACTGCCCAACTTTTTAGTTTTGATGCAAATTTTTCAGCTCTGTGAACCTTATACATCAGCATGTCATCACTGTCAGCACTCTCCAAATTTGAGCAATTTATTATGATACTTATGCATCTCAGATTACATCTGCAGCTTCAAGACCTTGCCTATAGATTTAATGTGTCAAAAGCCACTGTGTCTCGAATTTGTTTTAGAACGATTCATGTTCTCCATGAAAGATTACAATTCTTAATAGAGTGGCCTGAGCGACAAGTAATTCAATCAACTATATTTATATAAATATTTTAAGTTTAAATGATTATACATGTATTTATCATTTAAAGTAAATCAAAAGTAAATTAAATCACTAATACTGTTACAGACCATATTTGTACATGTTAATTGTTCATGAAGACAAAAAAAAAATTTACCCAATAAGGTTGAATATTTTTAATTTATTCAATGAACTCCATAACCAATCTTTGTGAATATTGGTCAGTTAAAATGACATGAGTTTTGCTATTGAAATAAAAACATTTTTCTGAAGTAGACTCATTTTGCAACATTTGTGACATATGACATTTGTATGTGCTGTTATTTAACATATTAGAACACCTTTGAAATTCACAAGCTAATCTCATATTGATTTAAATATATCATTTGATTTAACATACTTAACTTTTCAATTAAGATTATTGTAAATAAAAAACAGCTGTCATGACATGTAACAACATCACATGACCCTTCTGCAGAGTGCTTGCTACAGGTGTAGCTGAAACATGTTATGGTAGTGACAAATGTTTTTGGGGAAAAAAAGAGCAACTGTTTAAATTTGTATAAACTTTTCAAACTCCTTTCATCAACTACTCCAAATAACATTCTTGATTCTTAGATTGGTTAGTCACGTGTGGATTTCTGTCCCAGGATTTCAGGTAGGATGCAATGTGTAAAATAGTGCTGAATTTTGGGAACTGCTGTTTCCCACAGCTGGTCATCTGGCAGAATTCTTTCCACATAAATATCATTTTCACTCCATACTACAAAATCACAATATTGTACATCCACAATGTGAATCTGATCCTGGAGCTGATGGTAATAAGGATGGTTCCTATCCAGTTGTACAGAATCTCCAACCTTGACGAGACGACGAGACAAAAACCAGGCTGTCCAGCACACATCCTCAGACCGACTTCATGCTGTTTGCTCTGTGGGCACTGAAGGACAAGACAATGAAAC